>QJNS01000124.1:0-14941 GCA_004154925.1 Monosporascus cannonballus | reverse complement strand
TCCCACTGGTGCCAGGACAAAAAGCACAGCAATGGGTAACAGGACCGCTTTCGAAGTCGTAATTTGAACAGAAAACGTACTCCACAGAAGGCCGAAGAAATCGGACACTGTATTTCGTTATTCGGGCTCATTCATCGAAAGCATGGATCAGACCTGTTATTGCTGTGCTTTCCGGCACCCAAGGAGATACTTCTGTTCGAGATGAGACAATATCAACAACGACAAGGTGGCATAGATGACAACACTCGATCTTCGAGGTGAAGGCGAGTAAGTGGATTGGCTATCTACTTCAGCAGAACAGGTTAAAAAAATTGACATCCAGACCGCAGAACTCCGTCCATGAATGTCCTCTATGTCATTAAGCGCTCGCAATGATGTGTTTGTATCTTGAACAAAAGTAGCGCTATGAACCCCTACACCCTGTCCTGCCCCCCGACAGAGTCACAAGGACCGGTCGACGGCATCCTGCATTTCTAAACCTGAGGAGTACACGTTCACTAGTCTATAAGCAGCCGGATTATTACCGGTTGTATGGTAGAATGACGGTAGAAACTCTTATGCTGGCCTGCATTGCTACAGCCCGGGAGCTGGGAATTGATGTAAGAATCTTCTCGAGACTTCCAGGGCCGCTGACCATTCCTCAAAAAGCGCCGGACGATTAGTCGCTCGATTGGCCAAGAGACACGAGACCGGTTGAAGACCATTATGCGGGGCCAGTTCAGATCTTATCCGATTCGTAGCTTTTGCTAGATGAAGGTCTCGCCTGAACCCCCCGAGAGAGCGATAAGGCTGGCAGCCTCGGTCAAGTGACGGCTCCTGTAGATACTCTCTTGGCGTCATTCACAGCCGAGGAGACGACCAGAATGGTGCCACTGTGCTAAAATCCCCACGAATACCGCCCAGCCAGTCTTTCGGTAGCATATTAACCACCGTCATCTATCGGCGACTAGTAGCACCGCTAGTGGCCGGCGAACTGGGCTTCAAATCTACGTTGAACTTCCATTCCCCTATCGACGGAAACGTTAGCCTGCTGATACGCCCCGTGTTGGTCTGGACATGACACCTACCCTTCGCGAGGTTATTCGCTGTGTCCTCCAGGAGGATCACCCGGCGTCGGTTGCAGTAAGCCGTCTTGTCCATAATCTCGACCTTGAGCTTAGGATTCGATAGCTCTTGGATGGGCATCTCGAACATTTCTGACAATGCCTCGACGGCCATCTCGAGGTCCTTCTGGTTGTCTTCGAACATCTCGGTAAGGTTGTTCCTAGCAAGGTAGAAGGCGAACGCATACGTCCATTTGAGCGTCTGACGGCAGGTTTGCAGTGCCTGGGAGGCCGAGTTCAGGTACTGGACCTCAATCCAGGACATACCAGATGCCGTCTGTAGCTGGATCATCTTCTTTTCTGTCCTATTGTAGATGTCCTTATCAAGCTTAGCCGACTGTTCGTGATTCGCGTATCGGTTGTAGTAGTGCAAGTAACGCTCTAACGAGACCCGGGATCTAGCCTGAGCATCCCGTGCCTCGGACCCGCTCTTCTCCTCGAACCGGTTGCAGTTGTACCAGCTCGTGCCGTGTTCGGACCACAATCCCATGCACATCCAGCAAAACTCATGCCGGCACTTCCTGCACGTCATATGGTTACAGCCACCGTTCTTCTCTATAGTCGAGTTGCACTTGGGGCACTCCTTAGTGTTGGCCGAGATCCAGTTGGCCGTCTCGCTGTCGTCGGCGCATTTCTTGAGCCATCTCTTGACGAGCTCGCAAGGGGCCGGTTGGTGATCGGTCAGGATGCACCCGAAGCAGAATCGGTGGCCGCAAGTGCAAGCCACCGTCGGGACGACTTTGTCAAGGTCCTTCTTCTTGACGGCGCACTCGACGGCATTCTCGCAGTCGGGAGCAGGACACCACTTGAGAGTGTCCTTGTCCTCGACGTAGGTCCGGTTGAGCAGCTCATGGTATCGCTCGTTAAGGTCAGGGGTGAGCAGCAGGTCCAGGGAGCGGGAGTCGATTATACGATGGCACCCGTCGGAGGGACACTCGATGCGGGCAGCCTCGCCCTCCTCTCGGATCTTCTGGGTGAGGTACTGCCTGTAGCAATCCACACAATACCGGTGCCCGCACTTCATGGCAAATGTCTCAAGCCCTTCCTCATCTTCACAACAAATGTCGCACGCGAAACCCGGCACCGCTTCTAGCCGAGGAGGCCTCGAAGTACTGGGTCCTAGACCAGCCGCTTCTAGTACCTTGGGGGCGTTGTCCATGTAATCCTCGATTAGACGTTCCTTGTTCCATCGGAAGTGTCGTAATAAGATAGCCGCGTCTTCTTTGCTCATCTCCAGGATCATGTTGACCTCGTCGATCATCTCATCTTGTTGGCGTTGGATGTCTCGTGGGCTGTAGACTTTAAAGCCGATGTCGTACGCGACGCCCTTCTTCTTTTCAGAACTTTGGGATGGTATGTCGGGGTCATCGTCCGGGTCGATATCGAACTCGTCAAAGTCTGGATGCATTGAGCATGTTAGGAACTACGAATATTTCTTTAACCACGGGATAGGGTGCAGGCGGCAACGGCGAGGCTGTCACCTGTCGACGGGTAGATTTCCGTGCTTGTGAGCCAAAGGGGCGTGGGGGACGAGTACAAACCTTCGGCACCGGAAATCTCCTCGTTGTCGGTATCGTGCATCACGTCGTCGTCGCTGGAGACGGTAGACAAGAAATCCTCGTCGGAATCCATGCCGGTAACAGGAGTTGGGGGAGCGGCGTGGGACGTCGGCTTCGAGGACAACGAGGGAGATGTCGGGTTGGCGGCTGCTGCTGAGGCGATAACGCGTTTGCTAGGAAGGTTATCTGTCTTAGTTGACGATATCTTCGCCTCAGCCGCCTTTCTTTTCCTCGTGGTGGGAGGAATTTTGGCGGTTGGAAGGGGGTGATGTCGGAAACAGACTAGCGTGTTGATGATGACTCGACGTGAGTAGGTTAAGTCAAGCGTTGTCGACTACCGTACTGGGTGGCGGGTGGCCAAAGCCTCGTGTGGGTATTGGGTTGCACTCAGCGAGAGTAGTGGACGACGTAGTGAGTGTATGGTGGGTTTCGTGGTATACGATTATTGGGAGTCGGACTCACAAGAGTCGACGGTGATGATGGGGGATTTGAGGATAGGAGGGGCACGCGAGACGGTCTGACGGACGGTCAGGGTTGGGAAGGGAGTGAGCGGTATTGTGTTGGTTATGCAGATGTAATGGGATGAGTTAAGTAGTTCTTGGTAAAGACGAACAGTGGGTAACGTAGCGGACAGCAGGGCAGCGGTAGCGGGCAAGAGCGAGGCAACTCGCGGGCCGGCTGTCTAGAAGAAAGGTAGTGGAAGGGAGGAAGCGGGCGAGGAGCGGACTCGAGCGTGACCGGAGGGAAGAAGAAGCTACCGCCGTCTCCCTGGGTAATAAGTCAAGTGCATTCGAAGGATCGTGGATTAAGTAAACCCGCAGTGAGGATATCGATATAGTTTTATGTGTCAGAAGGGAGGTCCAAAACATTAACTCTGGTTTTCGAGGTGGGACAGGTTCGATGCAGGTCACGTTGTTAAACTCAGGGTTACGGGCGGCGATTCTCCCCAATGATCCGAAAAGTGTCTGGTGATACGCCGTGAGTTATGACGGCATTGGTTAGAACACGCCACTAAGCCACCTCTAACAGTTATTCACGAAATGGTCGGAAAGCTTTAGTTGCGGATCAGGGCGACTTGGCAGGTGGTTACCGCTGGTCCTCCAGGCAACCGCCAGCATTGCCAGGTGCTGATCGTGTTTGTTACTGGTGTACTTCGACAAGGGCCTGTAACATAACTGGACCCTAAGTACATATTACCACTTGCACCCCACGATGCGTGGATCGTGCGGCTCCAATGCTCCTCCTAGGTATTACAGTAGAAGGGGAATAACTTTGATACAGACGGCAGAACCCCTTCAATCAAATATCTCGCTTCAGATTTCCCACCTAGATAAGTGACCGAGACAGGCAGCTATAAATCAAGAGGAATTTGTAATATAGGGCTTTTGGTCGTTTTTTTCCATTGATACACTCTTTCTTTTACTATATCCGGTGGGTTACTACTGACTATCTAGGCAGGAAAGCAAGACCCCCAATTTTCATAATCCATCCTAGTTTGTTGCCGTCCGCTGCCTCTGGTAGTCTGATTAGGTAACCCAGGCCCAGCACAGCCCCAGACGCCGCCAGACACCCTTTGAATATCAGACAGCCAATCCCTGAAGGAGTATATTGGTAGGGATATCTCAAGAGGGGTCGTTCCGACGTAGGAGTTGATATGGGACTGCGAATGCCGGAATGCCTGCTGGCAGTAAAAGATCTTGACGCCCCTTCCGTATCATGGAGTAGCCGAGCAATAATATAATATACCCATGTCCGATTCCCATATCCCTACGTACACAACACAGAACACACCCATTCTAGAGCTACAGGCTACCGGTATGCCCTTTACAACATGTACAATCCCTTTTGGGAGACGCCCGCCGCCCGTTCCCACCAACACTGAAAACGCCGGCGCTATGCATCAAACGACCAACAACAACCACTGGGTGCTATACCCTGTATGTACGCCATGGAATCAAGCAAGGAGAAACGCGGACAGGTCCACCTTCTTTCCCCGGGGACTTGCCTTGCCGAGTCCAGAGTCCCCCACACCATCGCCGCCGGAATCTTCGTTTTCGCTGTCGGGAAATAGCATATCCTCGCTGCCTACCGGTCTGTGGAGGGCCTCCACCTCGTCGAGGTCGACGGCCGGCAGAGGCACGAACGCCGGGTTGAGCGGCATCGAGTCGAGACTTGGTCTGCTTTTGTTCGTTCGATTTGATAAACGGGCCCCCGGGAGGCTCGGCGTAGCAGGTTTGCCACGGTTGAGTGCTTGGGCACCGAGTCGTTGAAGAGGCGTCATTTGGGGGGTTGCAGGTGTCGTCCTAGCGGTCGAAGCTTGCGTGGAAAAGATAGAAACACGTGAGCGTCCAGAAGAGCCCGCCGACGAGGCAGGTGTAGACTCCAACGAACTCTGGGCCGAAGATCTACGATTGCGAGCTGTAGGCCTATCCGATAAGTTTGGTGTGTAGGAAAAGCGGCTCAAGGCACTTTGGGAGACGAAAGTGGTACTTGAGGCTGCCTCTGACTTGGCGTCTGTGGTGCACGAGTCGGACTCCGCGTTGGGTTCGTCATCCTTAGGATCCGCTTCAGTTGAAGCAGGTGAGTCCGTCTCCGCATAGACCGTGATTCTTCTGGCATCTTTCACTGGTGAACGCCATCCCTCGACGTCAGGCAAGTGTTTCAAAGCCTCTTCTATAGAGTCATCTGACTTCAAATACCCTTCTCCACTGCTCGTAGATGCTCTTCTCGTCTTCGGTGGGAAGAATTTACTCTTTTCTTGGCTAGGTAGTGAGTGCGTGGCTTCATTGTCACACAGCCGCGCCTTCTTAGGCGGCCGACTGGGCGCTGCTCCTCCGAGGCCTTCTGCCGCGTCCAGATTGCTAGTGCCAGGTCCAGTGGTCCGCCTCCGCGAGGTAGAAGAGGGGGAGCGACCTCCGCGACTGAGGAGGTTCGATACGGGTTCGGTTCGACGGCGAAGAGAGCGAGTTGGGGAGGCAGATCGACCAACATAAGAGCGAGACCGTGTAGACGAGACGCTGCCACTTTCATCAAGGTAAGGTCTGGGAAGCGGGAACACGATTGGCCGGTCACCGCGCTCCGTCATGGTAGCGGCCCTCTGGGGGTCCGGTACGAAGCAGTTGGGTTCCATCTCGCCAAGGGGTATGCGGCGGTGGCCTTGGAAATAAGACTCAATTGGCTTCCCAGGTGGATTCTGGACGGTCCTTTGGGAAGCAATATTACGTGAAGAACCGGAGGCAGTGCGCTTTCTAGGCGAAGGCAGGGTGGAGATTGCAATCTTTTCTTTGGTGATTGGATTAACATCCCCCCTGGCGATAGCATTCGAAAGTCGGGGTTCAACGAATGACCCGATATAAGGCGTCTCCTCCACGTTGATGTCAGGTCCGGGCTCGGTGAGGTTAACAAGCTTATTCGCTTTAGGGCAGAATACCCATTGATACAGGAAGGTCAGCTCTGCTTGACGGAAGAGTGTCGGATAGTCCGCCGGCAGCTTGTACTTGCCATCGAACTGCAGCATGCGGATAGCCTTTTCGGGTGTTTTGTGTTTCCTGATCATCCTGTACGCCGTCTTCAGACCCAGGTTAGTAATGCTGTCGAGGTAGTCGCATCCGCTAAGAATAGCCATCTGACGAAACTCTGTGTCTGTCCATCCCGTCAGGGAAACCTCACGGCAAGCACAGAAATCCCTACGGTTAATTTCAATGCATTGGCCGTGCTGGTCTAGCTTGGTCAAGAGTCGCTTGGCACCGAACACCAGCAAGTCCGAATCCTCCGAGATGATGCCGCTGATGATACCCTGCCGTTCCAAGTAGACCAGCTGCGCGTCCGCTTCGTATGGAGCGACGACATATGGTAGGCCAGCTTTCTTAAGTTCCTCGATCAGATGACGAGCCATCTCGGGGGTTACGTCGATGGCCTTCTGGAGCTCAAGGTGTGCCTGAGAAGGCTTCCCAGCTTTAATCAGCTCGAGCCCGGCTTTCCTGCTATCCTCACGACGTTTTTCACGTGACGCTTCAGTCCTGGCCTTGCTGGGTAGAAAATCGCCGTCAAAGACCAGGTAAGGAGTTACGCCGAAGTGCATGGCCATCCGAACCCGGTTCATGGCAAAGTCCACATACCTGGTTCGAGGGTAAGGGTCCTTGCCTGCTTCCGAGGCATGAGAAGGGCAGACTTACCTGCGGGTCGGCTTGCCTTGAGCAAGCTCGATTGCGCAGGATACTGCACCTCGATGTAACCAACCATACGCATCAACCCCAAAAGTCTCGCCAGCATACTTTTTCAACTCGGTAGGCCGATGTATGGACTTAAGCAGCGGAAGCAAGCCTTGGAGAGACGTGAGTGATGCACACAGAAATTTAGCAGTAACTTAAAACAAACCTTGGATACCCATCTCATTCCAAGGCCCACCTAGAGCTCCCCACTGGGCCAATGTCGCGAAGGGAATAATACTATGCTTGAAAGGAGGCCATGCAGAACTGGTAATACGAGCTGGCTAATGTCTCGAAACGTATACAAAAGCAATCAAGGGCGTGGCAAAGGGCTGTGACCAATTGGAATGGAAGCGGTCTCGTTCAAACATCCACTTAATTCGACTGCAAGGCGGTTGGAAACGTCGACGGCGTCCGAGGTAAACAGAACACGCCAACAGAATCAATAACGACCAACACTGAAGTGGTCGGATGCTGCGGGCAATATCTGGGTAACGAGACAAGAGCAGAGAGTAAACTTCAACGGCCGTCAAGGAACCAAGCCAAATTTAACAATCAAGGATGAGCATCATAGCATGGGAATAATGAACATGACATGAATGGACCAAGGACTAGAGGAGGAACGCGCCATGGGAGGTAATCGATAAGAACAACCGCGTCGAGAACAGCACAGACCCGCGCCTTACTGATGAACTGCTCCCTCTAGGCAGCGCCAGCCAGACTAGTGGCTAGCGGCTAGCTGGTATAACCTAAAGAGGCAACACTTAATTATGTCCTAAATAGGCTTAGCAAGAACCAGCATTACAGTGCCGGGGTCTCTAGAGCAACGCGGGTGGGATGTTCAGGTAACGTAAAATCTCGGCATACTAAAATCAACTAAGATCAAATCTACAGACCCCACTATGATTTAATTTTGTAATCGGCCGTAGAGGTTCGAAAATAACTACGATAGGTGCTTCCTTACTTACATATCTATACCTAGTTACGCGTATATCGGCCGTACTGGAACAGGAGCACAAGGTTGCGCCTCACTCCTAGCACAATGCCCAAGACGTCCTTCGAGAAGACCCGCAAGGCCATCGCAAAAAAGAAAGGCCCCATCGAGTCTCTGCATCAGTACTCCCGGGACTCCAAGAGGCTGCACCGCGCCCAAGCCAGAGACGAGAAGCTAGAGAAGATCGCCGCGTCAAGGAGGAAGAATGACCAACCTTACCGTAGGTAAGCCCCTTTTTGCCCACTGCGTATGTCCTTCTCGGCGGTTCCTAACTGCATGCGGAGTCGAACGTGCAACGTTCTTCCGGGAAGCGCTGAAGCAAAATGAAAGCCGGCCTCTTCAATTGGATACGATTCAGGCGCTCATAAAAACGTCAGTGCCCGTCTCTCCCATTGGGGATTCTAGCGCTAACAAGCCCGTAGCTACGTACATCAATACGATGAAGAATTGGACGAGATGAAAAAGTCTCGTCGGAAGGGGCGGCCGGCGAGCACCAAAGAAGACCTGCTCAAGATGAAGATCGAAAGCCTCCAGAGAGAGTGGCAGAATGGCTTCCGTCAGTGCCTGTAGCGGGCCCCCCGCCCAGTTCAGCCCGACTAACCGCTTCTGCAGTGGTCCCCGTGCTCGATACGGAGGAGAATGCAAGACAATTAGATCGGTGGGAAGGGTCTTGGCCCTACCTGACAACTATGAAATGGGTCAGGATATCTTCCAAGGGGACGGTCCAAACCTCCAGCTTCCCGCCGCGGGGGGATCACTAAGAAGAGTCCTACCGCGGCAACAGCGTCGCCATGCCATTCTCCCAAGCACTGTGTGGCACACCACATGTATGCATCGGTTGGTCTTTCTATCTTCATCTAGATCCGATGGGGCGGCGCATTTGGCGTAAGGAGTCCTCTGAGACACGACAAGGGACTTTTGTCGACTCTGGCCATTGATTCGCGAACTTCCGGTTAGCTACAGAACAATGCACTCTTGTCACTCACGAGCCCAATGGCTCGCCCCGTAGCTCACTTTGCGGGTGATGTAACTAACCCCTCGTGAAATGCTTCCGCGTTACATCCAAGGACCAAAATCCGAGCACTACCGCAACCGGTGCATTATCTCTCGGTTGCACTATCGGTGAAAATCAGCCGAAGTTTTGTCTCCGCACTCTTACAGGTTGACTCTCGGTTGAACTGTCGGCCCACCTTTAGTCTTACATGCGGGTGGGCCATTCTGAGTGATCTCGCTTCCCCAGGTTTGTGCCTTGTTTGCAACCACCATACATGTAGTCGCACCGCTTTACGAGAAATCCGGGTCCGTCGAGGTGTTTGCTGTACCTTCCCTTGTCATATGCGTGGGGAGCGCCGGCCGGGGACACAGGGACCACAGATCTAAAGCCATGTAAACCCAAGATCTTCTGGCCCGGAAAGATCCGTACCACTGATCCCGTAACTTTATCTATATTTAAACAAAGCCGTCTCGCTCACGGTTCTCTGTCGAAGTGCGACCTTTCACAGCTTCCTTCTACTTCGAGACCCCCGCTCCGGCTAGATACACAATGCCTTGTCGTCGACGAAACTTTGGCCTAGTCGCCTCATGATCGGCGGGACTCGGACAGTCTTGTGACCCCTGGGCGCTCGCTTCTCTGACTGACTAGACCTCTCGACAGGCCGTCAGCGAGGATGGCTTACTCCACGGCCCGCTTACTGAGACTGGAGCTTTCCTTCGCTCCCGGCGAGATCCGATTGGCCCGGCGGATTCGTACGACAGCCATGGCCCGGGCGTGAAGGTGGCACGCAAGGCGCTCGTCGAATGGGACACTGAGACGAGCACGCGGCTGCGAAGTCTCCCGTTGGAGCTGGGGAGGCCCGAGTATAAAGTTCCCCGTGAAGATCGCCAAAGGTACAATGGCGATCTCTTACCCCAAACGACAAACTTCCTCCACCCTCCCCAGGCCGCAAGCTGCCGAAACTCCCCGTCTGCGCTTGTATCCTCCGGTAAGACTATTCTATCATATTTGCGCACGCCCCTCGCGCTCACGTGTTGCCAGAATATGTGCAAATACGTCACCCACTTAAGAGCCTGCTATGTCTGCTCCTCTGAGGAAACTGTTCTGATTTCCGAGGAAAGTTGCTCGAAAGCGAAGAAAAGCGGGGTGTTCGGCAGCTGCGGGAAAGGGGTCGGCAGTAAACCAAGCATGACATCTTATCAGTGTTGGAAATGTAGGGAGAACCCCAACCCCCTCCCGCACTCCCGGGCCAACCGGGCTCGATTCATCTAGGTGATGGATATCGTTGGCAGCTTGTACTTGTACAAGTCGCATAGGGTGGGCTCGCGGGTCACGGTCGCCTCATCTCAGGCCGTGTCATCCTTTAACGGTGGACGTCTACTTGCATAGATATTCGCACACGAAACCCGGCTTGGTCCGGGAGGAGGCTCTGGCTAGCCCCGTTGCGTGCATTAAGAGGTGGCCTGGGCGGGGCCCGGGCGGAGAGGTTAGTTATTATTATATAAGTTCATCCTTCAATTCTCGGTGCAAAAAGTTGCTCTCCTTGGCCCTCGGTGAAAGTAGAATGTATCCTACATACCCCCGTGCACGACGTAAACGTAACGGGTCCAAGACCACATAAGAAACTACCTAGGTACCTAGAATCAGCATGGTGTGCTCACCTGATAACTGACGCCCGTCTTGCAGTTGCTCCAGGTCAGTCCGCAAGTGGCAAATCAGAGATGTCCTCAGGGGGTTGGTTGGCTTGCCCAGGGTTGGCTTGCCCAGGGTTGACTTGCCCAGGGTTGGCGTGCCAGGGGTCAAGCCCAAAGCGGATTAGATTGTTTCTTATGATCGGTAGTGGTCTGTGCACAAGCTGGTATCTGATAACGACATCAGAAAAATTCAGAGCTCGAATCTTCAAGCGTCCGTCCGTGTGGCCATCGTGATACCCCTCCAAAGACAACACAAGAGCACTCTCAGCTCCTCTTAAAATCCGCCACTTCCCTCTTTCACGTTATATACCAGGTATATTTGAAACAGCTATTCAACATGATGTCCCTCAGAGCCGTTGCGCGATCTGCGCCCCGGACTCTACCTCGCCTCGGTTCTGCTGCGATCCGACAATCCGTTGTCCGCCCCAGCCCCTCCTTAGTTAAGTCGGCATGGGCACCTCTCAGATCAACACAATTCGCGTCCGCATTCTCGACGACGCCGCTCAGGAGGGCCCCTTCCAGCGAGGTCGATGAGGAGCTGTCCGTCAAGCTGGAGAGCGAGCTCCAGTTCGAGAAGGAGGTGAAGGATAACAACGCGCCCGCCAGCGTTAAGGACTTCCTCGAGAACAGCCCTTTCGAGTTGAAGGACACCCCCGGAATGGAGGATGTCTACCTGACGCGGAAGTTTGGCAACGAGACGTGAGTTGTGCATGCCATTGTACGAATCCTGAGCTGACAGCCGCCACAGCATCACCGTATCTTTCTCCATCCATGATATCGCCGCCTACGAGCCGGACCAATTCGACGAGGACTCGGCCTTGACCGACGAGGAGCTGGACGCCCCCGAGGGCCGCCAGTTGGCTGAGGCCGAGGCCGAAGCTGATGAGGCTGGGTTGGATGATGGCGACGAGGGCATGAACGCGGTCCCGTGCCGGCTAAATGTCATCGTTGAGAAAGAGGGCAAGGGTGCGTTGAACATCGAGGCCGTTGCCCAGGACGGCCAGATCATGGTTGAGAACTTCTACTACTTCAAGGACCCCAAGCTTGCCCATGGGAAATCCGCCGAAGTCGCCCACGCCGCCCAGGACGTCTACCCCGGCCCGCCCTTCGGCACCCTCGATGAGGACCTGCAAATTCTCCTGGAGCGCTACCTAGAGGAGCGCGGCGTCTCCCAGGCCCTTGCCATCTTTGTCCCCGCCTACATGGACCTCAAGGAGCAGCGAGAATATCACGCTTGGCTGCAGAGTGTCAAGAACTTTGTCGATGCTTAGATGCTCTGGAAGCGGGTTGGAAGGAATGCTGTGGTATGACAGAGGGTGGAATAATCATTGCGACGTGTGATGAAAATTCTATGCCTAATATTCCCCTCACAAAACAAACGTACATGTACGATAGGATGATTCCTGTAAAATACTATGATCTGTCTGATGATAACAATACGGAAGAGTCCGTGTTCTTCCAAGCAGGGATGCAGTCCTTAGCAGGAGTGGACCGCCTTGGCTTCGACAAACTTTTGTTCTTGTATTGTTGCGTATTACTCCATGGCGAAGGCGGCATCTGACACCATGTCGGTGTTGATTGGGGATGCCTCTTAGAATGACTAATTCAGGACCTCCCTGGCGCCTCGTGCATCGTCAGCCTGGATTTGCCCCTTTCGGGTCGTCGTCCTTCGTCCTGGGGATCGAGATCTCGCCATAGCTTATCAAGCGCTGCAATCAGAGAGCAGCCCCAAGAAGATTCTCTTGATCTAGAACACCACTAATTTGCGTCTCTCGTCAGCTTGTTATTAACGGTCGTTAACCTATATAGCGTCGCCCACCCGCCCGGGTATTTAGGAACGGGCGATTCATACGAGTGCTCTCCTTTAACCGGCCGCCAAGTCGGGCCCAGCAATAAGCAAAGCCAGGTATGGATATGTTTGAGATATATTACTAACGAGCTTTCGGTTCGGCCCCCGAGAACGTCAAGATCGGATGGCAGCCACGTTCCCCCCCAGCCGGATGAAATAATCATGCATAATATGCGCCGTGGCCGGATGGCGAGACGTGGACATGGGTCTAATATAGCCGACGGCTAAAATCTCAAACGCGCCGTCCTCACTGGCCCTCACATAAACAAGCTCACACGTGGGTCTCTACGTTTGTGCGGCAATTCTGTGCCCCACAATATACCACCATCCCTGTTGCTTCCATCAATAGAAGACTTCGGGTCAGTAACGCGGCACAGACCGGTGGCAGGTCTCTCTATATCTCGAAGGCGAGCAAAATGGCGGAAGGCCCGATAGTTCGGTACCTCCATGTCATCCCCTAGGCCCCACGACTACCAGCGGATATTGGAGACGCACGCTGGGTCCCGTACTAGCGCCCAGCGACCAACGGAGCTCGTGGGCGAGTTGCTCCATTTGGATATCCCAAGAAATAGGGGCAAAGCACATTGTCTGTGATCGATATTGGGCCGAACAGGCTGCTGGGAGAGGATATAAGGAGTTCAACTTCGCCCGTCTGGTCTGCAGATCTCGAATTCTCGACCAGCAACCGCGGATCACAGGCATAGCCCCGCCACACATATCGAAACTACAGCAGCCACTTCCCGTCATACAAGACCGCATTCGAGATGTTGGGCTCTACCGTCCTCCTCGCCCTCTCGGCCGTCGCCGGCGTGTTCGCCTCGCCCCTGGAGCTCATCCAGAAGGCCGAGGAGCATGCCGAGAAGCGCGGCATCCCCGCGGGCCAGGGCACGCACGACGGGTTCTTCTACTCGTACTGGACGGACAACCGGGGGCGCGTCGACTACAACAACGGGCCGCGCGGGTCCTACAGCGTGTCGTGGCAGAACGTGGGCAACTTCGTGGGCGGCAAGGGGTGGAACCCGGGCTCGGGCAACCGCAACGTGACCTACTCGGGCACGTGGAACGCCGCCAACCAGAACTCGTACGTCGCGCTCTACGGCTGGACGCGCAACCCGCTCATCGAGTACTACGTCGTCGAGAGCTTCGGCACCTACAACCCCAGCACCGGCGCCTCGCGCCTCGGCAGCGTCACCACCGACGGCAGCACCTACGACATCTACCGCACCCAGCGCGTCAACCAGCCCAGCATCGACGGCACCAGCACCTTCTACCAGTACTGGTCCGTGCGCCAGCAGAAGCGCGTCGGCGGCACCATCAACGTCAAGGCCCACTTCGACGCCTGGGCCCGCGCCGGCCTGCAGCTCGGCACCCACAACTACCAGATCCTCGCCACCGAGGGCTACCAGAGCAGCGGCTCCGCTTCCATAACCGTCCACTGATGAGTTATTGGAGGGCTGGGATGAGTGAGAGGAGGCTGTCCGGGAGTACGTGCTACAACTGAGATCTGATCCTCGGCCCCCCTCCCTTGGGCTGAGAGGCTCCCTCGGGTCGTTGCGTTCGTTGCATATATTCGATTCGGAGGATGCGTATATGTTCCCCGAAATGTTTATATCCTTCATTCATAGCCTAAACAATATCATGGTATTGATGGGGATCATGAGGAGTGCTCTGAGAATTGATCCATCTTGCCCTACGCGCGACCCTTACCACCTGCAAATAAGTCAAAACGGCCTGGACGCAAGGCGGAACCGTTCTGACAACTTCAAAGGACTCCCCATGACATCTGTTCGGCCAAGCGCAGCTTCACATGCGAATACGTTTGCTGGTACGCAACGCACTTAGCCCGCAATTAAACTGATACCTTGCCAGGATACGTAGAAATTCAAATCCTACATTAAACCGAGGTGTTCGTTCCTCTCATAGAAGGCTAGAAAAGTACCTGTCTAACAAGATTTGCTCTGTCTTCTTCCAAACGACCAAACTCCTCCCCCGATACGGATAATCCTAGACGATCTTCCACCTTCCGCGCCTCATACCTACGAGACTACTCTGCCGTTAGTATACTAGCTTTGCTATATATTTAGTCTCAGGCGTATCCCACTTGAGGGACGGTCGGTTTTAATAGAACCATGGTTGATTGAGAACCCTCCCGAGGCTTTCTCTCACCATATTATATGCTCAGCCCTGCCGGAACTTTGCAAAGTAGCCGGATCTCGATCCAATACCGCTCTTCCTTCTTCCATTTTAGTCTTTGCCATTACTAGGCTACAACAGAACCACATGGTCTCTAACTATGACCTCAGAGCGTAGCATGCCCCGCATGGTCCACGGAGTACCGAAATTAAAGGCCCATCTCCACGAAACGGCCCGACTATGAAAGCAGTAAAGGAAATCATCCATTCTTACTGGTGCTGGGATCAGCACAAATGCCAAGTAATCCAGAAGATGCCCCCGGGGGGGGGGGGGGGGGGGGGGGGGGGGGGGGGGGGGGGGGGGGGGGGGGGGGGGGGGGGGGGGGGGGGGGGGGGGGGGGGGGGGGG
>QJNS01000123.1:43949-232132 GCA_004154925.1 Monosporascus cannonballus | reverse complement strand
CCCCCCCCGGGGGGCTCACAAGTTCTCAGTGTCGCAGCAAGTAGCATATTTCTCATCCGTCGTAAAGTTCATGATGGTACCGGCCTTCAGCTCAAGATCCACGTCACCCTTTGTGTTGCCCGTTCTAATTTCAGGGCCTGTCGGACTCTTGGTCAGCGGCAGCCCAATAGAATCAGAAAGGAGGCTAGAAAGACGGTCCTGGAGAGAAAGGGAGTCTCCAAGCATAGGGTACCGAGACGTGCTCGAGCGAAGGGCTTGTTATAAACAAGCTGCATAGATAGCCTATAAAAATATGCGATAACCCGAGAGAAAACGTACCCTTGGTATCGAGAGCAATCGCGACCTGTCTCCCGACCTGGGACTTCTCGGCAGCTCTGGCATTGTCGATGACGGATTGGTGGTACTCGTACGAGCCATGGGAGAAGTTCATGCGAACGACGTTCAGACCGGCAGCTCGCAGCTTGTTGATGGCCTCTACCGAGTTCGTCTTAGGGCCAATGGTGCAGATGATGGAGGATCGGCGGTAGTTCTTCTCAGGAGAGTATGCCGTGTCGAGGGAGGCCAGCCACTCGATCTTTCCACTGGTAGAGATGTGGTCGAGGGCATTCGCCGCCGACGAGTAGGTTCGCTGGTGTCCAGGCATGGTGACGTCGGAGATCTGTTCTGTCTATATATCTGCCTGTCCCTAGTATCTTAGCTGTCTGGGTATGTTCTGAGGTAGAACGAGCGAACTACTAGGTCTTTAACGATAATGCGAGGGCGAAAGTAGATATTGTATACAAGGTGAGGAACAGGAGAGAATGGATGGCACCAGCTCCTCCTCCTCACAAGGAGTTGTTTTATCTGCCGGAGCGTGGGGAATTTCCTCATCTTGATTGGGGGGGGGATTTGGGTGCAGTTTGCCTTGTACCAAGTACTTGTACTCCGGGGTCATCGAGCGACATCAACGGCAACGCGAACAATAGTGCTTATGATCCCCAATCGGAAGTCACAGCCGGCGATCTCGAGGTATGCATACATTGCTGGATAACTTGCCCCGTATGAAGTGAGAGAACCGCCGAGTTTGTAGGATTCGAGGGATATAAAATCCGAAACATCACCAAGATATCGTGTAGGAGATCCGCGCTGCTTACCTCTTTTAGTCGGGGAAGTTGGACTGGACTGTTAATGTTTCGGTCCTAGCCCACAGACGATAGGTATCTTCCGAGTTGAAGTTTCGGAGAAAAATGGAGTTGAAGTTTCGGAGAAAAATGGAGAAGTCGTCAAGGCCGTATACTCGTTGTCCGGTCTGCTTCAATTGCTGATCGGTTGCTGATGTTGCCTTTTCTACCGTCTTGGCCGAGATCAACTGGGTGTAGGAAGGTAACAAGAAAAGCGCCTCAGCAAAATCCGGAAGTCGCAACCGCATCGGCCAACAATAATCAGTCTCAAAAAGTTTCTCGTCGAGCAAATGGAAATGCGGGATGGTCTGCCAGAGAACTGCCAGCCTGCGTGGCTTTGCTGCCCCTCATCTCAAACCATGGACGCCTCAGCACCCCTTCTAGCCCTGCCTCCTTTTCCTCAACGTTTTGGTTTTATTGGGCGGGGTCCACTGAGCTCTGATTGACCCCACCATGTCCACATGCATATTGGACCTTAAGTGGTGATCGGCGAGGGGAATGGGACCTTACGGCTCAGACGCTTGGCAAACCCCCGATAAGGGATTAGATAAAAGATAAGATCCGTGGGAACTCCACTCTTGGGGGGCAGACTAAGCCAGGGATGGATCGTCAGCTGGTGGAAGCCCGCACGAGCTGGCAAGGACTGGCGCATCGTGGATACCTGAAAGCCAAGGCAGCCAGGGACATTCCCCCCCGGAGTCCTGACCGCCCGACCGCCCGACCGCTCGACCTGACAATTCCCCACCAGGTTCCATGTGTCACTGGGCGACCAGCCATCCCGCCGCTCCTCGCGCAACCCAAACTGTGCCTTGTGATCCGTCTCGTCTCGGCCACATGAACGGAACATCGAGGAGATAGCGCGCAACTTTGGATTCTTGTCTCTTCTTTCTCCACAAACTTGCTGTTCAGCACATCGTACAGACGTTCCTAGAGCACCTCGAAAATTAGCAAACGCCTGCTCACTCGTCAGCCAAAATGGTTTGTACCCTTCGTCCGCTCCCCTCCTTTCGAGTCGCCCTTCCAAATTCATTTCGCATAGCAGTAACTTTTCACTCACCGTCTTTTTGATGGCGTCCGGGAGCTGAATTCTGAAATTTGTGTTCTCAGTTCTTCCTCAACTTGCTGACATTTGGGCTCTGGGGAAAGATCGGTAGATTAACCCACTACGCTTTCGATGCTGTTCTCAGTATGTTTCCCTTTCCTCGGATTCGCCCCTTTCTCCGGAGAAGGATAACAGCGACTGACTTTCTGCGCCTTTAGTCTCAACCGTCCTCGCCGGAATGAGACGGTCGACCGGTCTCTCGTAAGTAGCACACCTATCCAGAAAGGGAGATTTTCGTCCGGCGGAACATAGATGAATGGAGACGACTGTCGCGAAGTGGACCATGAAAAGTCGGGACATCAAGAGCTGACATGCGACATCCCCCCCAAGTCTTGATACCGAGCGGATATCCCCCGATAAGTCCAGCGAGGTCTCCAAGTGGGTTGACAGGTATCTGGGCGTGGGGGAGTGGGTTATGGACCAGTCGACGGCGGTTGCGGGAGCGAGCGGTTGGTTCCGTCGTACTCGCTGATCGCCATCGCACCTCGACCCCCTCAACCCCCCCAACCCCCCCAACCCCCTATAACCTCTCATCATCGCCATGAGTTGGTTGAGTCGAAGCAAGCATGGCCTCTAGTACCGGATAGCTATCTGAAAGGTGCGACACATTGGCAGCCGTGCCGTGTCGCATCGGGAAATGTCGGAGGAATGAGTTCGCATTCCGGCGATGTACGCGACCACGAAATGGCGTTCATATCTTTTGCAGGGCAGGCAGGGCTTTTTTGGGATATATCAATCACCGTCATATCTGTGACCACGAGGCACCCCCCTTAGTTTTTAGACACGAGAAGACAAACCCCCACCTCTGCTGCTCGCCATGGTAAGTTAGGTGTATGGGAAAATGACAAGAATATAGAAAAACAGTACCCAAGAGAAGAACTGAGAACTCCGATTTCAATGCCGCATCGAGGTGTCATGGGCACCGCCTGCTGTTGCTGTGTTGTGGGTCCCGTAATTGTAGGTAGCCGAGCATTACCGATCCTCCCCGAATGATCGCCCCGGTCCGCCGGTGAGACGAGAAGTGCTACGTAAAAATTCCAAATACATTCGTATGGGCCTCGCCAATTAGCCAGTAATGGGAGGCAAAACCACCTGCTGCGCCTACGTAGACATCTTAGTTAGTAATAACCACACACTCCGGAGAAGCCAAGTGTCTATATATTCCGAATACAGGCGTCACACGAGAGAGGCCTAAGCCCGGGTGATCCGGGTCCTCTGTCTTCACGCGACAGTTAAGCGGCATGGAAGACTCGGCATGCCGCCCCATCCATGCAGTAGATCCTCCGTGTATGCACGTATATACATATGCAAGCCATCCCGTCTCCATAAACGTCCCGCACCTCGACGGTCAAGCTTCGTACCTGCAGATCTTGCAGTGAATGGGTCATCTTATGCAGGTAATGAACGCGCGTGTTTCCCATTGGCCCTGCCGATGAGCCGGGCCCCCCGTGCGTTCGATGATGATCGCACGGGACCTGGTGGGTGGCTCCGTTGCGGACATACACACGCGTCCGAACCAGATGCCGGACGGCTCCCTCTCCGTCCGGCAGGGCAGATCTATACAGCTGCAATCACAGCGGCGGCCGCGGGCGGTGGACCATACATACGGCTAGTCCGGGAGTACTGATTCCCGCTGTGGATCGACGGAGTCGACCAGTCTAGGAACCGCCTCGGAAGACTCGCGGGCGACGACTTATAATGAGGGAGCAGAAATTCGAACGCATAGTTGGCGGTATCAGGAGATGGAACCGGTAGGAGCACATCTATGTTTGTGATACTTCAAATGCCCCGGTTTATAGCGAACTCTACGTCCATATATATAGGTACATATAGACATATAGGTGTAGATATATGCATCCCTTGGTCAGCTACCTCCCACGGTGCCAACCGTAATACCCCAATACGTAGCAACCAGCAACGTAGCATTCATCAAGAATCGACATTAGTTAGGCATTACTCAAACCCACAATGCTAAACCTGGACCGACGAGTAACCAAGAAAGACGAGTGGTATCCGGTATTACATACCATCCTGAAAACTCCCGGGGTCCTTGACCAACCTGTAACGCACTCATGATCAGCAGCCCGAAGAAAGACATGCAGACGCCCGCCTGATCACAATAACCAGGGCACTAAGCAAAATAACCAAGGCTTCCCGGAGTATCCCACCTCACGTGCGCCATTAAACACATAACCGTCGTATCATCTATCACCCGCGTCGTGACACATACTTCGTAATCATCCAAAGCGGGGTCTCTTAATCACGTAACCCATCCTAACGTGCCGCAGCAACCCCGGTCGCATCCCCAGCGCGTAGGGAGAGGAACTCGGGCGGTACCTCGTTTTCATCACGGTGGCGCTCGTCCTCGCTCTCCTCGCGCTGCGTCTCGTTAAGCAGGCCCGCAGGGACTTCATTGTCAGTGTCGTCGAGCCCCTTGTCCTCCGGCTCCTCGATTTGTTCGTCGACGATCAGATCCGAGGGCACGGCCGATGGATGGTCGTTGCGGTCGGGGTCTGGGGACCGCCGGTTCCCGCCTTCCGGGCTCGGCCGCCGGATGACCTGGTCTGGGTCTTCCCACCGGCGGATGACGCTACCGCCGAGTTCTTCGTGTTCCTGGTCCCGGTCCGCGTTCGAGCTCAAGTTCGGACTACGGGCTTGTCCCGCATCGCGCTCGCCCGTACAGACTAGATTGCCGTCGCCGCCGCTAGAATAAGTCGACGCGTGTGCCTTCCCGGGGGATCTCTCACGCGGCGACAGGCCCATGCTGCGCAAGATCGACCGCAGCATCTCCCGCGCATCGTGGTAGACGCTGAGCTCTGCACCGACGGCGGCGACGAGGAGCCTCCAACTGCGCCCTTCGACATGCGCCAGTGTGCGCTCGAGCTTGGCGGTGACCTCCTGCAGCAGGTCCCACTGCCCGCGCAGCACGTCCGCCGGGCTGCCGCTGCCGCTCAGCGCGCCCGCGAGTTGCTCCTCGTGCCGTTCGATGGTGTCGATGACGTCGGCCCAGACGCGTTCGCCCTCCTCGAGCGCGGCGCGCTCCCGCTCGACGGCGGCCCGGCGGCGCTCGAGCACCGCCATCTCGCCCTCCCACCAGTCGCGCGCCATTGGCAGCGTGCGCCTCTCGGGTCGCAGCCGGAAGAACTCGATTCCTGTAATGTGCCCGTCGGCCGCCGCCCCCGCCTCCCCCTCCTCGCCCTGGTTTCGGAATTGCGCCGGCTCGAGGACCCGGATTCTGGGGCGCCGCACGAGGTCCCGCATACCCGCCTCACACTCTCTGAGCGCTCCCTTGTAGCCGCTGAGCCGGGACTCGGCCTCGCTCTTGGCTTCCTCTAGTCTCCGCTCGAGCGCAGCCTTGGTCTGTTCCGCGCGCTTCAACAGTCGCTTGTACTCCTCGATTTGGCTGGACACTGTCTGCACCTCGCCTTCGATCGTTCTAATTTCATTCGTTAGGACATCGGCGGGGTCCTTCTCTATCTCGTGAATGTCCTTCTTGATTTGTTGGTGCTGATTCTTGAGCATGGTCAGTTTCGAGAGCCCGGCTTTACGCTCCGCCAGTGCCGAGGCGATGTATGCGTCCTCCTCGGTCTTTAAGCTAGCTAGCATCTGCATGACACCGATGATGTGGGATCTCGCCTGTCCTAAGGACAAGGTCTTCTCCGGGGGCTGGCGCACTGGTATAACGGGTTGGGTAGGCGATTGTTCTGTTCTCTTGTTCTTCGGCGTCACGTTCCCAGCGTCTCGCGGCTTCCCTTTCCCGCTAAACGGCGAGTCGTCCAGCTTCTGCTCGATAGCTGCGGCCTGGGCGTCGAGAAGTTTCTGGAGTTCCTTTTGCATTTGCCGCTCCCTCCGCGCAATCTCCCTGAACGTGTCATCGACTTGGAATCGTGAGTTGCCAGACGTCTCGGCGGGGCGCGGTCGGCGCGGGAAGATGCTCTCGATAAACGACTCAGACAACGGTTTCTGGACTGGCTCCGAGAAAGACTCTTCGGCAACATCGTAAGGAGTCGGCGGTACGAAAGATGGTTTCTTCAGCTGCTGGTACCAGCTCCGCGGTTGGCCTTGATAAGCAATGGCCACGGCTTTACCCTTGCCCTTGCTATTGGCCTTCGCCGAGAAGCGAGGGGAGCTGTCCGGCATCTCGTGCTCGGCCATGTGGCCTCTTGAGGGCGTATTCGGGCTATCTGCGCCAGCGTAGAGAGGCGCGTCGTCAGGTCGCGGTGAAAGCTCGCCCAGACTATGGTCGCTCGAGCTCCGACGTGGTGGAGAGTTGTACTGGGGTAGTAATGGCGACATGGTATCGCCGGCAAGTCCCAGCTTTTCTAGAAGCGTAGCCTTTCTACTCATGCTCTTTTCATTCAGGAGTGAGGCCCTTTAAAAAGTGTGTGTGTGTCTTCGTCTATCCTGAAGGAACTTGCATTCTCGACTAGCTAGAAAGGACAAGGAAAAGGGCTCGATGTTAAACCAAAAGTGTTGCACCATAAAGCGAGGGTATGTGGTTCCAAAACTCTCGCCATAGGGTCAGGACGGATATCTCAGGCAGTGTTTGCGATACTAGGCGCTGCTTGCTACATGCTGTTCTCCCTTGGAGTAGGAGGATAAAGAGCACGGGGGAGTTGAGCTGCTGACCACGAAGAAGTCCCAGCTCTGATATCAGCTTGGGGTGAGCTCCCTTATCGATAAGAAGATGGATGCTTTGGATGAAAGCTCACGCGCAACAAGCACCTGCCACCGGCCAAGACACGCCGCCAAGAAAAGTTGTCACGATTGGTCAAAGGCTCGAAGCCAATTTAATCAAATTTAATTGCTGTCTATCCTATTACAAGCCTTGTTAAAACTTAAAATACAGACGAAGGACAATGTCACAACGAAAAAAATATAGCTGGAAAGACCCGTCTCTAATGAAGATCAACAGAACTGCTGCCAACCAGCATCCTACATCCCCTGCCTTCCTAGTACTCGTAGCATTTTCTGGGCTGAACTTGAGCCGTCTGAAACGACGGAGTCTAGGGAGCGGCCCGTCTCCAATCTCACATAGATGGGATCAGCGTCCTACAGGCTTCATTTGAATAGGCTTCCCCCGGAGATGCCGCTGTTGCGACCTCACCGTTCTGCATTACAGGCGCAAGCGAATAACCGCTTCCAGTCAGCCCCGGTAGATCTTATACCTGATATCAATTCGGTGATGGGTTGAGAGGGGGGCTGAGACGCCAGATATACGGGTAGGTGTATTGAGATGATCGTCATCCGCCGCCTCGGTCAACCTGTATTTGGGTAATACATAGTAATATGTGGTTTACGCCGCGGAGAATGCAATGATACCACATTCTCTGCCATTCTCCCCATGAGCTTGAATCGGACGACGTAGTTCTCGTCTCGAGCGGTGGTTTGTACCGTTCTATCACCCCACCTTATTGTTTGCAAACTGTCAAAACGAAACATGAATCCAGTCTCTTGAAAGCTATACAATTGTAGCATTGACTTTTCCGGGGGCTTTGCACTGTGAGGGCGGCTGGTGAACTCCGGTTCTGTCTGTCCGTCTTTTCATATTTGCCTGGGAGGTCTCGTGTAGGACCCGGCATTAACGATGCTTTCATCAATGGCTTCGAGTTCGATGCTCGCCTATCTTGTTTTCGCTCTTTCCAGCGTATGCTTCTCCTTGGCTAGACCACTAAAAGCAAGACAAGCAGAGGTGAGCACTCAGACAATTCCCGACTCGAGACACGTATATTCATGCGGCTACAGACATCATCGGGGAGCGGTGCAGTGGCCACGGTCACCGACTATGCCCATCCCTTAAAGCTGATCAGCCTGGAGACTCTCGCCCCATCACAGACGCCACTGTCTTACGCATCTCCACCAACCGCCATACCAGTGCCAGAGCGGCCGCTCAGACTCCCCGCCGAACAGGAGGCTACACCCTCACCCTCATTGGCGGTCCCGGCAGCGCCAGAGGCGCAGGCAACGTCGACATGCACGTCCATCGTGGGCTCGTCACCTACGGCCACGATCCCCGCCTTCTGCAACCCCTCGCTGCACGTCAACGCGCCGAACCTGCTGCCCCGGAACCTGCCGACGGCTAATGTCAGCATCGCAACGACCCCCGACAAGATCGGGTGCTGTGTCGAGTGCGCGGGTATGTTCAACTGCGTTGCCTGGCGGTTCGTTCCCGCCTTCAGCTTCCCGCCTACCGATGCCCTGCCCGGCGGATTCGAGCCCTGGGGCCGCGGCAGCTGCGAGCTCGTCTACCACACCGGCGGGCTCGATCCTGGGGCTGGGGTGAGCGCGGACGGCGCGGCCGCCGTGTGCCCGAACGGCAAGGTCGGCGAGGTGCTGGAGGGGAGCGAGAACGTGCCCGGTCCTGACAGCGAGACGCGGCGCTGGTCGAATGTGTTCTATAACGGCTGGAACCAGGGCAGTTGCGGTGCGCCGGTTGGCCTGTTCGAGAGCGGGACCAATGCCGGTCGGGGTGATCCGGACACCCTGTGTTCGAGTTAGAACTGCCGGGGAGAGTTGGGACAACAAGAAAGTATGCTTCTTGGCTTAGTTATTCTCGAGAAAGAGATTTTCATTACTTATACTGAGAACAGGAACCAACTTTGTTGCATGTCTTGAAATTGTCTCTTATTTCTATTTAATCCTTGCGCAACCGGTCCAACCTACTACAGGGCTGGTTTCTCGTACTACTAGGTGGTCTGCTCTATGGCGATACCCCTTCTAGAATTCGGTACACACCCACCCCCTCCATTGCTGGACAAAGGGGTGTCGCAAATAAGTTGCTCATTAGCAGAGTCAACCGCGGACATAGCTTACGGATCGGTAGATTGACCAGGCCAAATATGACTCGCAACTAAGCCGATATACTTACCTTTAGACTAGAGTACGTATCCGGAACGGAATATCTTCAATATAATACTTTATAGCATCTATCCACAAAGATTAACGTCTATCCTAACGTTCTGCTGCGAGTTATGAGCTTACCCGCTTACCCCTTGTACTCGGGATTGCCGGCCAGCTTCGGCCGCTAATTAGGAATGCGCGCCCTCCGGGTGGCATTGAAGATGGAACGCTAGGCAGGTTAGTCTCGGTAGGGACGCACCTGCAGTATCAAAAATCCGTGGTTACCTTGCGAAGTGCCTGCGGACTTGCAGTAGCCATCTTCTTTTATTTATTTTTACCTACCTTGGTGGCCCCTACAACACCAGCTCAAGTGGATCTCTGTCCTCGCTCAACTTCTTAAGACTTACATCTATCTGCCAATTAGTAATCAAAATGGTGAAGATACCACCGTTCGAGGTCGAACAATGGATGGACAAGTACGAGACCACGCCGGGCGTTCTCAACGTCGCCGAGACCTGTGCGGCCTCGGTATCCATCGAGAAGTTGGTGGTGATGAACAGGCTCAAGACTCTAGCACCCCCGCCCGTGGACTTCTCTAGACCGATGACGTACGGGGCCATCCTGGGGTCGGACGAGCTGCGCCGGAACATCACGAAGATCTATGAGCAGCGAGGGCCGCCGAGCCCGATAGCGCCTGAGGACATCATCGTCACGCAGGGCGCCATCGCGGCGAACTTTCTGTTGTTCTACACCATCGTCGGCCCCGGGGATCACGTCATCTGCGTCTATCCGACGTATCAGCAGCTCTACTCCGTTCCCGAGACCCTGGGCGCCGAGGTCTCACTGTGGAAGCTGAAGGCGGAAAATGGCTTCCTCCCTGACGTTACGGAGTTAGAAGGCTTGCTAAAGGCCAATACCAAGGTAGGCGCACACGCCAAGGGCACATGTATAGCAGGAACTACTAGACTCACGACGGAGCAGATGATTGTAATCAACAATCCCAATAACCCCACAGGGGCAGTCATACCCAATGACGTGCTGGTGAATGTCGTAGAGCTGGCGCGGAAGCACGACATCATCGTCCTCTCCGACGAAGTCTACAGGCCGCTCTTCCACAGCGTCGCCGACGACGAGATACCGCCCTCGGCACTCCCCCTTGGCTACGACAAGGTCATCATCACGAGCTCCATGTCCAAGGCATGGTCGCTCGCGGGTGTCCGGGTCGGCTGGATCGCCTGCTGCGACGCCTCCATCCTTAGACAGGTCGCCGCTGCCCGCGACTACACCGCCATCAGTGTATCGCAGGTCGACGACCAGATCGCCGCGTACGCGCTCAGCGACGACGTACGCCCGCAGCTGCTGAGCCGGAACATAGCGCTCGCGCGGACCAACCTCGCCCTGCTCACCCGCTTTGTCGAGGCCCACGCCGACGTCTGCGACTGGGTGCGGCCGCACGCGGGCACTACGGCCTTCCTGCGGTTCAAGCGGAAGGATGGCGGCGAGCCGGTCGACGACGTTGCGTTCTGCAGGGACCTCCTCCAGAGGACGAAGGTCTTGCTCGTCCCCGGTTCGCTATGTTTCGGCGGCGGCGCCGATTTCAGGGGGTACGTGCGCATAGGGTTCGTTTGCGAGACCGAAGTGGTCGAGGAGGCGCTGCCCAAGTTGAGCGCCTATGTTAAGGAGTATCTTGCATCATAGCATGCGGGAGAACCAAATTGGCGGCTTATGGTGCTTCGAGCTGACCCTTAGGCCAGCTCCCTGATGTCTATCCGAGATTGCGTTTGCTTACCCCTATTCCCTTATGACTCCTATCATAGGCAATCCTGGTCCGGACTTACACTCTAGAAGGTTTAGGACGAATCACGATTCCCGCATGTAAATTATCCTTACTTAATGTTTGTATTATAGGACGGGTGGCTGCCAGTGAAATACGGGGCTTCCTCTTACTTTATGTTACAGCAAAGCAAGTGCCAGTGCTCCGTGATTCATCCTGACATCAAGCGAGTTGGTGACAGACATATGGGAACCTGATTACGGTTTTTTATGCTGTCTCTAGAGCTACGCCGCATCGAATAGGCCCTTGGACGCGTGCCAGCTTCTCATGTTTCCCTTCAACAGCCCTCCCAAAAATTCCAGCGCCAATCCCAATTTCCCCAACTCTGATGAACTCGCACCACCGAGTGACAGCCGCAATGCGTCCAACGCTAGGGAGTTCACCGTCACGTGCGTGACTCGTAGTCGACCGAGTCCCGTGGTGGGAGGTCAAGCGGATCAAGCGAGATGCTGTCGGCCCCGTTGTTCTTGCTACCCCGGCCTTGAACTGCGCCTTTGCCGCTGCCGCTCTGGCTTCCGCTGCGTGACTATGGGATATGAGGTGTCAGTGATTGCTCTTTTCCCCCTGGACACGGACTATTTAAGTAAGAGGAAATTGGGAATTCCTGGCCACAGGGGCCGGGATTCTCTGTGTGGTCTTGGGTTTGCTTACGGCCCTGCTCTTGCAGCATCCCCCGAGACATTTTGAAAGCATTGTGGACTGCGCGGCTGGTCTTCTTCGTCTATCTGGTAAACGGCTTTGTGGAGGTGTGTGTGTACTGGAAACGTTATTGGTGCTTCCTCGATGTAGATATGGGGGATGCGGTTGGTGGTTAGAGGGAAAGCATATGTGCAGCGGGTTCCGGGCAACCTTTTATAATCCTCGAGCCAGACGAACTGTGTTACTAATTCCCCGGTCGGTTGCCTGTCGGTGATTCAACTGCGAATTCCAGGCGGCTCCATCCCCTGTTATCCTCCTGGTATGCGCTCTGTCGGCCGATCTATTCCTGCGCGAAGAACCGGTCGTGTATTTTTGTCGTGAGTATATGCCATGGCTGTTGCGGGCATAACATAGATTGCGAACCATGATATGAGTAAGTTCGACGGGGTATGGCGTAACTGAATACCACGAACAGACGTCCAAACCTGGGTGAATCGCCGTTTTCCGTTGCATTTGGGATCACAGCTACGTGCGAACAACTAGCTGCGTCGTAATATATTCAGTGAACAGCCGCGTGAGGTCACCAAGTTCGGTCGGCTAGCCCCTGTTTTCGGGCCCGGCAGTCCGGCAGCTCACACTCCTGTTTAATCAGTGTATGGTGAATGGGGCTCGCTTTAGTGGCCCCGATGAATGAAGGTAATGCCTAGATACTTCGGATGAAATCGTATATGCCTAACGGCTGCTTGGGCTACTTGGCTCCCGCGCATTCGGGTCGATTTTAAACATAAAAGTGCGTGGCAACTCGCCTACATTGATATGAGAACTTTGGGATTTGCTGCTGGCCGTTGGGGGGGGGGGTTCTAAAGGGGTTTAATAGGAAAAGGGGGGATTAGGAGTCTGGCTGGCGTGGTAAGCATGCGGCTTCGACGCATATTAATGAAACGAGCCTTTACGCCTGCTATGATTTGATAGGACGATTGCCTTGAGTCTGTATATAGTGAGGTCAAGCGATTCCTGAGGTTGTGCGTGATGAGAAAAGGCTGATCATTTGTATGACTCCGATAGCACATAGACACTGATTTATGTGATATAGCAGACCGTGGCCGGCCCGAGCCTTATAATATTTGAATTCCTGCCCTGAGATTTCAGGATATCAGAGTGAACCGTGGCCTTCTTGCTTTTGCTCGCCTGGATACGGAGCAAAGTTCACGAAAATCAATCGTCTACCCTAGGAATTTACGTAACTTCGGGTCTTCAACACGACCGGGATGCTATGCCTCTGCCGCCGCCATAGTCCGTATCCGCGATAACATGGGATCCGCAGTGCCGGCATCTATTCCATCTGCTTCTTGCCCTATCGAAACTACTCGCATTGCGACACTGATAAACTGCGGGCAGGCTGTGGTACGTCTATCCTCAAGTGGGGATATATGCGTTGCTTAATGTAGCAGGTGCCATAGGTCAACGTGCGGAGTGATATGGCGACTCGTCAGGAACGGGGATGCTCAAAGTGGGTGCTGTTGCGGCCTCGGACATTCTCACGAATTTGAAGTTGTTACAGCTTTGCGTATTTTTACTTTCCCCCAACAACATGGTTCTCATACATAGACATGTTTTTACGTACACCTCTCTTTTGATGTCTTAACACAGACAGCAGCTTCTCAATGCTGCTACAATGCAAAGATACCTTCATACCATCCATGCATGCATAAACCGAGTCTTTCCCCATACCAGCGGTAATGCCCAGTGGAATGATCTAGGCCATTTCGGTCAATATGTGACGCAAGCCACGGATATAGTGCCGGCAAAGATCCAAGGCAATGCACGTTTCACGTATAGCCTACAGCCTCTTGAGGATATCGTCGATGACCTCCTCGGTCTTGGCCTTGCCGCCGAGGTCGGGGCTCAGCAGCCTGCCCTCCTCGAGGTTAGCGTCCACGGCGGCGTAGATCCTGGCGGCGGCCTCCTCCTCGTTCAGGAACTCGAGCATCAGCGCCGTGCTGCGCAGGGTGGCGATGGGGTTCGCGATACCCTGACCCATGATGTCGGGGGCGCTGCCGTGGCAGGGCTCACCGATAGCGAAGCCCTCGCCGACGTTGGCCGAGGGCACGAGGCCGAGGCTGCCGACGAGCGCGGCGGCGCCGTCCGACAGGATGTCGCCGTAGAGGTTGGGCGCCACGATGACGTCGTACGCCTCGGGCTGCCGGAACAGCTTGTACACCATGCTGTCGACGATCTGCTCCTCGACGGCCACACCGGAAAACCGGGGGTCGGCGAGCGCCGCGCGCGCCGTGGACCGGAACAGCCCGTCCGTCTGCGACAGCACGTTGGACTTGTGGGTGATGGTGACGAGGGGCGACTTGTGGATGCTCCGGGCGGCTCCCGAGTCGCGGACCTTCTGGCGCCGCAGCGCGATCTCGCCCGCCATGGAGGCGATGCGGAACGACGCGCGCTCGCTGATGCGCTTGACGGCCTCGGCGACCTTGCCACTGTCGTCGGGCGCGTCGAACGTCCGCTCCTCCTTGACGTACAGGTCCTCGGTGTTCTCGCGCACGATGACCATGTCGATCGGGTTCGCGGCCGTCATGACGGACTTGACGGGCCGCACGTTGGCGTAGAGGTCCAGCTTCTTGCGGAGGGCTACCTAATAAGGGACGACAAGCGGCGGGGTGTCAGTAAGAACGACCGAGGCGTTCGGGTTACCACATCGCACGCGAGAGAAAGCGAAAGATGGCGCCGGACTCGGGCTCGACGTACAATGGGGGAGGAGTAGCCCTTGACGGCCTTGGACGGCGAGGAGACGGCGCCGAACAGGGCGCCGTCGCACTCGCCCTTGAGCACCTGGACGGTCTTGTCAGGCAGGGCGGCGCCGGTCTTCTCGAAGGTCTCGAAGCCGGCGTGCAGGTCGGTGAACTCGAACTTCAGGCCCAGCGACGTGGGAAGGGCCTCGAGGATCCGGCGGCCGGCGGGGATGACCTCCTTGCCGATACCATCGCCGGGGATGAGACCTGCATCTCCCCCGGGCGGGGGCTGTTGTTAGCTACACAGCCATTGCTGACGGCAATTGGGAGCCTGCTGCTGCGGCACACGTCACTTGCCTATCCTGAGCACCCGAGAAGCCATCGTTGCGGTTCAATTGGTCGACGAGAGGGTGGTGTATTGGTGTCTGAAGCTATCACGAGTAAAATTTCTTGGAGTAGAGCTACATCCGATACTTCGGTAGCTGAAGCTTGGCGGGGGCCTGACTGGCTCTAGCTACCCGATGGCGGGGCCGGCCGCAGCTCTGGCCCCAAGCTGGGGGCTCTGCCATCGGGCTCAGTAGTTCCTGGCTCTCCTGCATCTCTGCAGACTCCAGAGGTCCTTCGAGCTCCAATACTTCCGCATGTTTGTGTAAATATTTTACACACGTATTTACTTCATACGCTGTGCTAGTCTCAGTGGTTCGGGTCATCTGCTCATGTAAGTAACGATCTGTGCGACTTATCACATAAATCACTCCAATCACAAGGTTGAATAAGCAATCCTGTTGCAATTCATGTTACCACATAGTGATTTATCTTTCTCTTGGCTCTCTTGGTATATGAATCATGGAAAACCGCGCTGCCTTTATCCCCGCTTTCTAAGAAAGCTGGAACTGCCGGCGCATAGACACACCTCTGGCACCTGAAACAGGCTGCTGCATTGTTGCTGGGGGGCCAGTGGATGTTTGGGCACCGTGATTCCTAGATAATACACGGAAACTCTGGATATCTACCGGTGGTGTGGCAATAAGGATACGATACGATACGATACGGATGGGGATGAGACTAAAGAAGGGTTGTGCAAGTGGATTAATGAAGCATTACTGGATACGGATCTAAAATTGGATAATGAGGACCCGCATGAATGTGTTTGTGAAGAGCAATCTCCCATTAATTTAGTACTGACGAACACTAATATAAACGGGGTTTTACCAATTCAAGTAAGCAACGGATAGGTAATCAAGACATTGCACAGCTTTAAAACGACGGGTTGCACATTTCTAGAAGCTCGGTAGCTTTGATTACTCGCCAGTTAGCGTCGAATAGATGGTTAACCCCCTGAAACTGCTGTGTCCATACAAGGGACCTCTCTAGCTGATTTGCTGGAACGGGAATGACAGGGGGGATCGGGCCACATATTCGCATGCGCCTTGAAGGTATGCCCATGGCCTGAACAGCCCCAGCCAGCTTGCCAGCCAGCCATTTCTCTCCAGGTTGTTCCTCCCAATGCCGACTTCGAGATGATTTATTCGACCCAAATCTCGTCTGTTTTACCAATCTGAGCATTTTACGCCTTTCTGAACTTTCGCGAACCCGTTTGCTTCTCGGCGCCTTCATTTCGTGTTTTTGTTCTTCCTCGCTGTTCTCGTATTAATCTCTGAGTCTTCTTTCTTTCATTCCTTCTTTTCACTGAAGCTTTCGGAGCTTGCGCCATCTGATAGGGAGTATCCTGCCAACTGCCAAACTGCCATCCATCCCCCCGTTTACCCCTAAACAGCGAAGTTTCCACGCCGGACAAAACCCGGGACGGATAAGGGAATGCGATTGAGATTCACAAACACCAGGACCTGCGCTTTCCCGCGGTGACGATAGCATTTCGATGTGATATCTGACCAAATCACTTCGATCCGCCCCTTCTTTCTACTGCGAGCCCGTAGAAACGCGTGCCTGCAGAGCCCATATACCTACGAATCCATACATATAGTCACGGCCGAGGAGACGCGACGACAGCCGCAACAATGCCGCCAGGAGTTAAGGGCCTCGCCGCCATGTTCGAGCAGCGAGGCGAGAACAATTCGCCCGATGACCGAGGGAGATCCCCTGGTCCGGCCCGTTCGCTGGGTACGTGTTCGAATTCCCCTATTGAAATGTCTTATTCCAGGGGTCATCCAGCGCCCTGAGATGCATCTCCGCACGTGTATCTCTAATTAATTCATCGTACCGCTCTACGCGTGCACCGAGACAAATATGCTGGCTAATAATGCACATTCGTGTTCTCCAATGCACATTTCCGTTCTCACTTTCCTTGTTATTTGTTTATTATAGTTCGCGCCTCTCTCTTTTCCCCTCCGGGCTGTTCTAGAACGCGACCGTCAATTACCCTGCCAAAGTCCACCTCTCCATACGTCATACTATAGTCACTCTGGAAACCCGCGCATATGCTGGCTGCTATATCATCGGCCTCTCTTTGTTCTCCTAGCCGCGAAGCTGCATCATCATAGCTAATCCGAAACTACGTACAATTAGGAAGCCCGGCTCCCGAATCACCCCGACCGCTTTCCAAGATTCGCTCATCCTTCGTAGCAATCGAGAAAGACGGCCGCGTAGGCTTGAGAAGGGAACACAGCGGAGACTCCGTATCTGCGTCCAGCAGAAGGGTGAGCAACGATACCGGAACGACGACACCCCAGCCCATATCCGAGGACGTCTTCGCCGAGAACATGGCCCAGAACGCTACTGCTTTTGAGTCGAATCTATCCCAGGTGTCCAGTCCCAAATTCGTGAAACAGACTCCCAGCCCCTCAAAGTTCTCTCCCAGGACTCCCAAGAACGGTGACACAACTCCCGATTTCGCACCAAATCCGAACCCGGACAAGATCACGGATGAGGAGGAGACCAAGGCGAAGCTGAAGCCGGGTATGCCCACGGACAAGGGAGCCGTAGAAGACTATCAACACACGTCCAACGGCATCGGTGATATTTTAAAGCCGGTCGCACCAACCAGCAAAGCAAAGGCCACGACCTCGAGCAAACCTGCTCCCAAGCCTGATCCCGTCTCGACAGCATCGACAAAGCCTGCCCCAAGAGCTCTGAAGTCGCCCGCAACGATCACCGCAGCAAAGAGCCACACAAAAGAACCGGCAAGAGCGTCGAGCGCAGCCCCGGAGAAGAAGGCTACCTCTCGAGCCACTTCCGCGTCGAGAGAGCGCCACGCCACAGCGAGCAAGACCGCCGCCTCCAAGCCTACGGCAACCGCCGGCAAGAAGCCAGCAGCCGTCACGCCTCCCTCCAGCACAGGCTTTGTCAAACCGAAGCCTAGGTCGCCCACACGCCCTGTTAAGCTTCCCTCGTCTCTGACCACGCCGACCGCTGCGTCGGCCGCGAAGCTCGGTAATGGTGCCGTGACTGCCGCTTCCCCGGGAAGGCGCCCTGTCTCCCGTGCTTCCGGCGGCACCACCCAGAACCTCGATGCAAATCCTGCCTCTCACAGGCCTCATAGCAGAACGGGTGCCTCGGCGACGGGCACTACGTCGGGCACCAAGACCCTGAAGCGCCAGAGTTCCACCGTTGGCAGACCCCGGCCCAGCCTCGGACCGCCACCCAAGCAGCGGGCCAAGGATCACCCCGTTGCCAAACGAGAGGCGCACGTCGACGAGAGTTTCCTCGCCCGCATGATGCGACCCACCCGAGCCAGCGCCAGCAAGACGGCTGAGAAGAGCCCCCTCTCACCTCCGCGGAAACACAACGCTCCCGCTCCCGCACAGCCGAGACGACCGGTAGCTAAAGACGTCGAGGGAAACGCAAAGAAAGCGGCAGCCAAGCTCCAGGGACCGGACAAACCCAAGCCGGTAACTGGGGCGGCTAAGAAGGCCACGGCCGAGGAAGCGAAGAAGACGGCAAAGGAGGTCGCTCCCGTGGTTGCGCAGGTGGAGACGGCCGAAGAAGCCATCGAGACGGCAAAGGCTTCCAAGGAGACTGCCGCCACTCCTCTCGTCGAGAAGGCGGAGGCAGAAGTACCTATCGAGCCGACGGCACAAGGCGTCGCCCCAATCGTCGCCCAGGCCGAGACGGCGGAAGCTGCTATCGGGGCTGCCAAGGTATCCACCGACACGGCCGTCACGCCCCTCGTCGAAAAGACGGAGTCCGAGGCGGTTGTCGAGTCGACGACAGAAGAGGAAGCTGGGGCGCCCCAGGACCAAACCAGACCGCTGTCCCGACAAGCGTCTCCCGTACCTACTGTGACCGCAGCTCCGGAAAAAGTGGAGGACATCGAGGAATTAGTCAAAGAGGCAGCAGAGGGGCGTGTTGACAAAACGGCTCCTGAGGACGCTGCGGCTGAGGCTGCCGGTGATGTGAAGGAGGCGGCTGCCCCGTCGACAGCTGAGGCAGAGGAGAAGCCGGACCAGGAGAAGCCCAATGAGGAGTGAACCAAGGCATGAGAAATCGTTGTGGAGGACGCTTAAGAAAACAACTGAAAAACAGATAGTCACATCTATTACATTCTCCGGGAAGAGTGACTTCCCACTTGTTCTATTAGGCGGGGCGTAAGTGATACCTTGTTTGGTTTCGTTTGGGGGGGTGGGGAGGAGCTCTGTAAAGTTTCGTTGTACATATTCGGTTGGCGGGGAGTGAGAGGGGGAAAAGGAAAACGGGAGGAGTTTGATAAGATCCAGCCTGTAGCATTCCGGGCGTGGTTTACGTTTTGTACAGAAGAAATAACAGCATGCTTTTTGATCAGTAGAATAATAGTTCTTGTCAAACAACGAATGTCTGTCTCGTCTTCTGGCCTCCTCCAGTCCCTACCGTGTAGGCGACGCCCCGGGAGTGTCAAAGGTGGATGGATGAATATCTGGAGGGGTTTCACTGATTTGTGATTGATCGTATGATACAGAGGCAGATGAGGCCTCGTCAAATGTATATGGTCTATTTTTACATGCACATATGGCACCTTCCCTCATCAAAACGCCTCCCGAGGTTTTGAACTCCAAAGTCACCACGAAGACCACCACCCACCAATCCTCCCTGTGGTGGTTGAGTTTCCCCTTCCGGAAGACTTCTCCCACGGCCTTGAGTATCTTCTCCTCACTTCTCCATCATCCCCTCCCACCCCCTGCAACAAACGCACCGTTCGCTATACAACCGGCGCCTCCGTCCACCCCACCTGACCAAAACCGAAAACCGGACCAGGAACCTCAACCTCCATCACGGGCCGACGCGACACAGCAGCAGCCCACCGACCCTCTTCTGAACGGCCTCGCGGCTCTCGAGCACGCCGCGATCGGTGCCGACGATCATGGCCTCGCCGAGGTCGAGGCCGCGCTGCCGGCTCGCGTCGAAGCCGCGCACGAGCTTCTCCAGGGCCCGCAGGTCCGCCGTGATGGGCCGCTTCGGCTTCGTGATGCTCGTCACCGTGCCCATCACGGGATCCCCCGTGGCGCCCGAGTACTTGAGCCCCAGCCACAGCCGCTGGCGCGCCACGTTCGCCGTCGTCAGGTCCTCGGGCTCGTGCGCGGCGATGGCGGCGGGGTCGGGCGGCCGCGGCCCCCCGCGCGTCACGAAGCTCAGGAAGCCCGCCCGGTGCAGCGCGAGCGCCACCCGCAGGTTGTACTTCGTGTGCGGCACCGACGTCAGCCCCAGCCGCGCCTTCGAGGCGTTCTGCAGGTGCGAGCACATGTTCACCACGTTTGCTATCGGCATCTCGGCGGTTGTGGTGGTAGGTGTGGTTTTGGAGAGAGAGAGAGGGAGGGAGGGAGTGTGTGTGTGTGTGTGTGTGTGTGTGTGTGTGAGTGAGTGAGTGAGCGAGTACCGTAGGGGAGCTCGTCCGGAAGTGCCCTGTCGGGCGAATTCGTTTTGCGAATAGTCTCGATCCGGCGGGTGTTGATTTTCCGCTGTTGTTGCTTATGGATTTGGAATCGCCTCGAGGGTATTTCGCCGTTTACAGGGAACTATGTCTATTCGGCGTTAATAATCTTTTTTACGAAGCAATCTCGACTCCGGAATTGGGATAGCACCTGCCCTTGTCAACCTCGAAATCGAAAATGTATCGGAGCCGGCAGAATTTCAGACCGGTGGACGCATCGGCCACCTCCAGGGCTTCCTCAAGTACCTTGGTGGAGCCCATAACCCCTCCGGCCCCACGATTGTGCTGAGTAAGAGGCCGTATATTAATATCCTCGTCAGGTACGCCCTAGCGGTAGAACTAGCGCTGTCACTATATTGGGGTTTTAATACATATAATCGCCTTTTTAATCGAGACGCAACGGTATTTAAATTGTTTAATGCGAATATATTCCAGCAATAAAAATCATAACGTTAATGATAACAAAATTAAAGTTAATAAATAACATATCTAACTAGGAGTGTTACACTTACCCCTACGGAGGTAGCATGCTCCAAGAACCGGGTGCAACTCAATTCCGAGCACTGATTGGCTGGTCCGATACCATGTCCCTTGTCCCTCTTGGGGCATAGCGAACCCCACCTCCATCCACCTACCGCAAGCTGCCCCGACGGGGAGTGGCAGTGAATGGGCACTTAAGCGCCGACACACTGCCGGTCTCCCACGGGCCCCCAGGCCTAAGTGACACAGAATGCAGGAGAATGCTAATAGGTATTGGGGGTTAGCTAACTCGGGGGTGAGATTGGACCCCTAGAGATGGATGTTTCGAGCAATGAGAGCTGCCGAGCTAGGACGCTGGAAGGAAGGAGCGTCATCAGTTACATCAACTACCGTGTTTCTCGTCTTTTTTCCTCGTCAGGCGCGTGATCACAACGAGAGCTTCTTCTCTCTTTCCTCTATCTTTTCGCTACTCTGATTTGTTTGCGTTGTGTTCGTGGAGTAGCTTCACTGGTACATTATCGCTATATATGTGAATAATTGAACTCTCCTTATAAACTCGTTCAGTATTACTTCTCCACATCGCATCGCATCATACGTTATCCGTACTGTGGCGCCTCGGTTGTGAAAGATGGCGGTGCGCCCGGGTGAGGAGAACGTCGCGACGCTGTAAGTCATCTAGATCTATCTATCGAGCCGGTGAGCTTCGTGATAACTGACTGCGCCGGTCTCCCTGCTCGATAGCTACGGGGATGTTCACTATTTCTACGGTGACCCGACGGCGGACCCTCCCCATCACCGCTTCGACAGGGGTTCCTACGTCTACCTCTTTGAGAACGCAAACGACCGGAGGGCGCGCATAGAGATCGCGAACCAACCGGGCAGGGACAATCAAGATGCCTTTGACGGATGTACGTGCGAGCACATCTGCCTCAATCCTATCCCGCTTCATATGATAGTTTGGAGCCTCGTTCTGACATTTCCGTCGTGATAGTCCTGGACCACACTCGGGTGAGATACTCGTACAAGCACCAATGCCTCGTGAGCATCGTAGTCGACGGCGTCCCCGGCTCTCCTGTGGACCAGAGCCAGTGGCACCTCCCGACCTACGACCCCCACAACCAGAACAAGTACCACTACAAGCTCCACTCCCTCGACATATACTTCTGGACCCAGACCGACGCCCTACAGTTCGTCAACGGCATCAGGCGCGTCCTGCCCCCGTCTCAGGTCGAGGTGGCCGACGAGCCCCCGCCGCCACCCGCCGCGCGTCATCCCTACGGTCACTCCCAAGACGTGAACCCGCTCGTGCAGAAGCTCGAGCACGCGGCCGTGTCGGACCCGGTGTACTCGAGTCCGAAGCCAGCGTCGGCGTCGGCTTCGCAGAACAGCGGCGTCCCCAGCTTCGCGCCTCCGCCGGCCCCCAGTGCCAACGGGGGCTCGCCCCTCCAGCAGCAGCAGCAGCCCGCGACCTTCGCGCCGATGGCGTACAATCCCGCGGCGCCGGCAGCTCCGGAGCAGGTCAGGCACCGCGAGAAGACGCCGCCGCCGCCCGAGGACGACGGCCAGGACCCGCTGGCGGCCGCGCTCGCCCGCGACCACGGTGCCGCCCCGCCGTTCTCCCCCGGGTACGCGCCCCAGCCCCAGCCCCACCAGAGCTTCACCTCCTCGGCGCCGCCGGGCGCTCCGGGGCTGCCGGGACCCGTCGGGTCCCAGCCCCCGCCGCAGCACCCGCAGCTGCATCCGGGCGCCGTCGCTAGTCCCGGCTTCCCGCCGTCCCAGTACGCTCACCTGCAGCGTGCGAACACAATGCCCGTCTTGCCCGGCATGGTGTCGCCGGGCTTCCCCATGGCGAGCCCCTACGCCGCTAACTTCCCCGGGTCGCCGGGTTTCGCGCCCCCGCCCCCGCCCGGGCCTCCGCCTCCGCAGCAGCAGCAACAGCAGCAGCAGCAGCAACAGCCGCAACCACAGCAAACACAGTCCCCCCCTCCGCCACTGCAGAGCCCCGGTCTGGTGCCGCCGCCGGGGGGCTTCGCGCAGTTCAGCTACACGGCCGCGAACCCGAACCCGAACCCGGCGGCGGGGTCGGACTACAGCATCCACCAGCAGGTGTACCGGCCCACGGAGATCGAGGCCGCCAACAGCAGGTACGACGACGCCAAGCTGAGGGCCGGGTCTAGCGACGGCAAGCCGAGCCGCCTCGACCAGAACGCCAAGAAGCTCGAGAAGGGCGTCACGGGCATGCTCAAGAGGATCGAGAAGAAGTTCTCGTGATGGGCTGATGTATATGTGTGAAGGAAATCACATGATAAAGTTTGGCAAGTAGGCTCCTTAGCTTAGGCTCTAATTTGACTCTGGGTATTTGGATCGCATGGGACCGGGGTGGTACGGTTTAACATGGACATGTGCGATATTTTCTATCCACCTATCTATTGCCCGATCTACCTACCTAGGGCGTGCTTAATAGCCACCTATATCTGACTAGACCCGCCTATAATGGGGGCATCGGAGCATCCAAAAGCACGGCAGTGGCGTCTGTAGGTATGTGCGTATCCGCGTAGTTGGGCGGTTGCCTTATCCCGCCCCCGCCCCGTCCCGGTCCTTGTGTTCTCCCATGTGGGCACGGGCGTTGGTCGCCCCGCATCCCGGGGCGACTTATACGACGGTTGGGGGCGGCGGTTGGGAATCCCCTTTAATTGTACTAGAGGCTCCGTGCTCCGCTCTTGCGGTGACGAGGGTGCAACGACGAGTCGTGTTCTCCAGAGAACCGCGTAGGCTATGCGCACATTTCTTCCGCTAGCACATCTAACAAGTTCTTGCTCCCGCCACGCATCTCTCGTGACTGTCTATCCGGGATGGGACGAACGACGGCCTGTTCCGGTGGTTCGGAACAGTGGGGGATGCCGGCGAAAGTTGATCGGCCGGCCCCTCTCCGTACCTAGGTAGCTGGTGGGTTTATGGTGAAATTCTAAGTACGGTATATACCTAGGTATTTTAATTCTAACGATGCTAAAGATTCTCGTATTTGGTATACGAGTTGATAATGTCTAAGCTCCCATAATAGCTCCAGGCTTGCAATTACAGCGAATCTCCTTTACCCAGGTAATTCGCATCTGTTAGGTCGTGGTCAATACCTAACCCACATTCATGGGACCAACTAGCCAAGAGTGTACCAATAACTTTGATCACGGCTTGCTTGTTAAGAGTCTCAGGCTACTAGCACTACAGAGCTAGACATATTGATGGTTGTCAGACCCTCACGATCAGCGCTGTGAACGAGACGAAATGGAGCATATGCGGAAGCCAAGTTTGAACGAGGTGGCTGATGCGCAGCCCAGCACTGGCCCAAGTGGCCAATCATGAGACAGCGATCACCCCCGCGGGATACCTAGTAGTCACGATACGACCAGCTGAATACGAAGAATGTGTGAGACATAAGTGGTTGCGTGAGACAATGTCTCAGTATCGCAAATTCATCGCATCCGTTCCGGAATGGTGTGAATTGAAATGCAGGTACCTTAGATTATCAGAGACATCAGCACGCAATCTGACGAGACCCGAATCCCGGCGAAGTTTCATGGCGGTACGCATTCTACCTTCCCGGTCTACCTACCAGGGTACAATTCGAGGAGTCTGTGAAAAGACAATGGCGTCAATATTCTCGCAGTGGTGGCAGTGTAATACATATTACATATATGATCGCCCTTGCCCAGCCACAGAGCCCTTGAAGTGCTCTGTCGATATCGGTAGGGATCTTTGCATGTACGGTATTTTTTTAACGAGGTGCAACAACGACACCGGAGAGGCTGCTCCCTCCCCCACTCTCGCCCACCCATCATCACCACCTGAGGCTCCCGTGGGAGGGCTTGCCCTTCCACGAACTGCATAGAGCACCTCCCACACGAAAGCCCGTTTAAGCGCTACTATGGGACCGGGCAAAAGTTTTATCACGCTGTCAGGTAGCAGCGGGCTGCGCTAGTAGCCATACCATACAATTTGGCAGGTTATCTCATCATATAAGCTAGCCATATATGGAAAGATGCCGTGGGGCCTTAGCGCCGCGACCTGGCAGTGTGATAAGACTTACCCATAACACCATAATAAGTAGACGGTGGTCTCAGGGCCTCTATTGTGACACTGCGATGCGACCAACATGCGGCATGATGCTTCCCACCAATCGAAATAAGGCTTTTCCACGGGTTTCCATAGGTTGAGGGTTATTACATAGCATTTGGTACGAGCCTTATTAGGTGGGAAGTGTTTGAACGCCGTCCTCGCGTCGAGGGGCAACATTACATTTCCGGGCGTGAGCTGCGAGGAGGTCCATTGGCGAATCCACAGCAATCAATTCAGCGCAACGCTCTATCCGTTTTTCCGTAACACCAACCGACTTTCCATCTCCAACGTCAGAGACACTTGACCGCTCGGGTTTTGGGCCGCGGCCATTTATAACCATTGAAAGTTCAGTGAAGCGGGAACCGGCAAGGCAACCCGGATCGGCAGCGGTAAGTAATAATTCGCAAGTTGTGGTCAGATACCTCTACCGACGTAATGTGAGGAACTTGGAGTGTACACCGGGGATTTAAGTTGCCCTAAATCTGAGTACTATAGGTATCTCAACCTGTAGCTTTTCCCGCCGGAATACAGGGCTGAGTCTAGATTCTAGACGCCGCTGCTTCTTTTTTTGCCGAGAACCTACATCGCAGAAAACAGAAATCGTGGATGTGTGCCACGGATTTTAAATGCATACCTGCGTACATGGCACACCACGACCGTGCAGCCGGCCTAGCTAATACTGCCTTACAGTACGTTAAAGACTACAATGAATGTATGTCAAGCTAAAGAGATGGCCGGGTCGTCATTCGTTACCGGGAAAAGTCGTTGCCATCGTCAACCCCGCTGACGCGAAATATGTGCCACTTTTTTAGGCAGGGTGGATTCCATAGGCATTTTTACCCCCTTACCCGCCACGTACAAGGTAACGAACCAAACCCTTGAGGGCCAGGCTAAGAGGCCAAGGGAGCCGCCAGCAACTACGGAGTATACAAGGCCCGTAGCACAGTAGCGCCCCAGCCCTGCATATCCCCGATCTTGGGTATCCCGTTCTTGGGTATCCCGCCTGCCCCACATCATGGACTCGTCACTGGCTCATCCGATATAATGCTAGGCTACCTCAGCCCCCAAGTTCTGGCCTCCGTATACCAGTCTGTCGTACTCTGGACTTTGTCGCTCATATCAGCTCCTTCGCCTTTTCTTCCCTCTGCCTCTATTGATCACCTCTGCCAATCACTTTGTTTCCCTTATCGTACAGGACTTGTCATTACCTCTTGTGCCCTCGGATGTTTACATACTGTATACCGATCTTAAGTTACGGTAAAGAGGCGACGGATACGGGCAAAACTCCCTTGCCTGCACAGCAAAGGTTAGCGCTACCGACTTACGGTTCTATCTCCGTGGCGGAGCACCCACCACTCCCTTCTGGTCAGAACATCTGCAGATCAGAGGCCCCAACGGCTCTTTTGAGTCTCATAAGTCACAGATCTGCCTCGCGCTATCCCTTCTGACGTGGTTTCTGAATCCGTCCCACCCTGCAAACTCCTTGGCTTTGACCTTCAACAGGATCGTCCGCCGTCCACCGATCCAATCTCATGGAAACCGGGCCTGAACTTGCTCACGGCTAATAACACTGCGCCTTACGAGCTTGTACACCAACCCAACCGACGCCACTAATCTCTAAGGCTTCTCTCCTCCCTCTCTTCCACCATATCGTCTTTATCGTCTTCCCCCTCTCCATTAATCATTGTTTGGTTGGGGCTTTTCACCTACCAGACTACGCCGCAATTTCAATTATCAAGTGAGACCCAGCGGACACGACAATTGATCTGTCTAGTGTGAACGGCGTTCCACTTGAGCTATCTCGGGTTTCCGACCCACAGGCGGTCCGCCGCCATCATCGGTTGTAGGAGATCACTCAACCCAGTCGCTCGTTCGCCAAGTGCAAATAGATAGATATGTTGCCTCCACATCGGATACCCATTCCAGTAAGGCCTAATGACGGCAATGGCCTCACGAGGAGGCAATCCAGCCCCGGAGGTGGGGGGGATGATGGTCCCGGCATACCAATGCCGGTAGTACTCGTCGTAAGTGATCTACCAAGATCGTTTACACAGGCTTGTGCTGGCTGAAGTTCTCACTAACATCCAATGTCTTTACTTACGATAGGTTGTCGGTATCGCCGTCTTCTTTATCAGTATCATTGTCGTATTCTCAGTCGTGCGGCGCAAAGACAAGGGAAAGTTGAAGAAGGGAAAGTACAAACAGACGTCCGGCTTCGAGTCGTCAACACGGCATCTCGAGACACCCCGGAACTTTGACGCCGCCGTCTCCGAGGTGCAGGGCAACAACAGTAACGCCTCCGGGCAGATCAACAGAGAACCATCGGTGCGCTCCGTCCTGACGCTACCGGCATATCGCCATAACCCAGACGACAACGAACAGGTGCTGGGCCGGGAAGGGGAGCGCGACGGGGTCGACGTCGTAGTGGAGTACCCGACCCCGGAGGAGCAGGAGGCCATGCGGGAAGAGGAGATGGCCACGCTGTACGAAGTCCGGGTAGCGAGGCAGCAGCAGATCGCCGAACGGGCGGAGCAGAGGCGATTAAGAGACGAAGCGAGACGACGCGGCGACTCCGTGGCTCTGCGAGAGCTGCGCGCCCAGGAGCGGTCTACCAGCAGAAGCTCCGCCGTCAACGATCTGCGGGAGGCGCACGAGCAGGCGAAAGAGCGCAGGCAACGGGCCGTCTCCAGCGTCAGCTACCACGACCTCGGCGTCGCCCGGCACGACGGTACGAGGATCCGCGCCAACAGCACCGAGAGCGAGAGAATCGGTCTGCTTTCCGACGCGGCGAGCATAACGCCGTCGACCAGGCCGGCGTCGTCCATGCACCAGAGGGAGCGGAGCGCGAGCTCGGTCCTGAGCTTCGACAGCGACGCCGGCGGCATGCCGTCCTCGCCGGGATTTCCTAGTATGTCGGGGGCCACGACGCCCCGGCTGTCAAACTACTCGCATACCCGTGCCGGGTCGAGCCCGGAGATCATCAACGAGGCGGACCTCGGCGCCGTCGCCATGCCTCCCTCGCAGAGCCCCCCGGATTACGAGGAGATCAGCCTAGAGGACGCGAGGTCGCGTGCCGCGACGCCGGCGATCAACGAGCCGCCGCCGAATTATCCGGGGCCGTCGCCGGAGTGGGGTCGCAGGTCGAGCGCCCACGGCGCGGATCTAGTGGATCGCTCCGGTGAAGATGGCGACTTATCGACCCTGGCCGGGAGCTCGGATCGGAGGAATTCAGCGCGGCCTACGTCGAGAGGCGTCGGGGGTGTCCCGCAATTGCCTAGCCTCCGCCTCGGGAGTGTGCCGCAGATTGTCATCGAGACGGAGGACTTGAGTTCTTATGAACGCCGCTAATTCTTCGTCCATGTCATCTAGCATGGGGTGTAACGGCATCTCCCTTAAAGACGAGGACTCGCCCAAATTCAAGAAGAGAAAGCTTGTGATATATCTGCGACGATCATTTTTGGCGATTTGTCGGAACATATCCATACGCGTCCTTCGCGAGGCCAACTAACCTGCCGATTATTGTTGATATTTCCCGCTGTACACTTGCAATTAGGGAGCTTACGGTACCGAGGAGGTGGGGAATGACTGGGGGACCCGGACGAACGCACGATCGAATATTAATGATTTGAGGCTGTATGAGTTGTACGGCGTCCGGTAAGGTTGGTGGGGTCAAATGGGGGAATAATATACGGAGTCATTGTAGGAATGATGGCGGTTCCGGAAAACTATCTGCGGAGCGAAAGACCATGGGATATTATTTGTTAAACTATATATATATATATACACGCCTATATACCATGGATGCTAGCAATCTAAAGAGACCGTCAATGCGCAATCTTTCCAAAATGCAACCCCCCCCCGGTGCTCAGATTTTAAAATGTTACTTGCAAGGTTTGCACGGGCTCTGTAAGCACCATACCAGAGCAATGTTCAATCTATTTTCAGAATCATCTAATCGACTTCTAACAGTATTAGACTCATCAGTCTGACTTTGGGAAAACCAGCTTGTAAATATTCGGTTAGCTGTTCCGCACAAACCGCTGCTCACCTAAGATTGGATATAGGGGCCATCTTGCTTCCACGAAGACCAGGGTCTAATTGACTCTCCTTCGTAAGACCAGCCGTCTAACTATATTCCTCCTTCGTCTGAAGTTACCTGCTAGCTAAGGGCCCGTAGCGGCCCACGAGGTGCACGACTCCCCTTTTTATGTAATGAGAAAGTCGAGCTTCCTTCCAACTTTAGACTAGCGAGCCTCCAGATGCCGCACCGGGGCTCCCCAGATCCTCAAGGTACACATCCTTCCTGGCCTCTTTGAGCATGATTACAACTACATGCACTACGCGTGACGATCACGAGAGCTACCTGTGTAAGTATGTCGGCAATAACATGGAAATAAGCTTACAGACAAAGACCTTGCCCAATTAACAATCCCGGCGCGTAAGAGGAGCCGGCCGCGAACATTACTGCTGTATTCTCCACCGCGCGGATTTTGGAACTTGTAATCAGTAATCCGTTCTATTGCTGCCTCGGCTCGCCCTTGACAGCACGGTAAGAAAGAGATCTCCATGATGGCTAGGGTGGTGGGGTTAGTTGCGGATGTCGCCCTTCCCTCATCACTCAGTTGCTATTTGGGGAATAGGCTGACGGACGTCCTTTAAGTTTCCGCTTGGAAACCCACTGTCTTTAATATAAGAATGTCATCCGCGGCGGCAGACGGAAGATACTGTCTTGGTTTTTCTTCCTCTTCTTCTTCGGCCGGTTCATATTCCACGAAGCAGATTTATAATATCTACATACCTACTGGTATTCTTATCCAAGGCGTGCGAGCAGTGGTGCAATGCATGCGACGATTACAGAGGACTGCGAGCTACATTTACAAAGTACCACACCGCTAGAATTGGCCGATTGACTGACTACTCGCAATCCCAATGCCACGATGAATTCCTGAGACAAATGCTTTCCGACTAGCATAAAAGAGGGAGGAACGTGGCGTTGCTCACTGTTAGGGCAGCCGAGGTCGTTTGACGTAAAGAGGTAGCCCAGACTACTTGCACAGTAGTTGAGGCGCAATAGGGTCTCCCTTACCTGCCTACTAGGTAGTTTCGGCCACGGAAATTTACGCGGCACACAGACCATGGTGATAACCGGGAAAGAGGCGCCCGAATCCGGCGGGGCGTCCATCGAAAGGGTCGATCCGGGAACCAGCCCCGAAAACTCGGACAAGAAAACGGACGAAGCTTCCACCGGTGTCGGCGCCGAGACCGCCGCCACCAATGGCGTTAAGACGGCGACGCCACCACGACCGGGGGGCCAAGCTCCGACGACGATGACTGTGCCGGACGGCGGCTGGGGCGCGTGGGTCCAGGTGGCCTGTTCGTTCGTTGTCATGATAAATACCTGGGGACTGATCAACAGCTTCGGCGTGTTCCAGACGTACTACGAGACGGAGCTGCTGCGGGGCCACAGCTCGTCGGCCATAAGCTGGGTCGGATCGCTGCAGGGCGCGCTGCTGCTGCTGCTGGGGATCGTGTCGGGGCCCCTGTTCGACGCGGGCAACTTCCGGCGCCTCATGGTCGGCGGCCTGTTTCTCATCGTCTTCGGCATGTTCATGACCTCCATCTGCAAGAGTTACTGGCAGGTCCTGCTGGCGCAGGGCGTCTGCGTCGGCGTCGGCTCCGGCCTGCTGTTCCTGCCCGCCGCCGCCATCCTGAGCCAGTACTTCGCGCGGCGCCGCGCCTTCGCGCTCGGCGTGCAGTCGGTCGGCTCGCCGCTCGCGGGCATCTTGTTCCCCATCATCTTCAGCCGGCTGCAGCCCGCCGTCGGCTTCGCCTGGGCCACGCGCGTCATCTCCTTCATCCTGCTGGGCCTGTCGGCGATACCCGTCGCCTTCATGCGCACGCGCGTGCCGCCGCCGGCCCGCAAGCGCGCCTTCTTCGAGCCCCGGGCCCTCCGCGACGGGCCCTACATGCTGTTCAACGTCGCCGGCCTATGCGCCTACGTCGGCCTCTACGTCCCCTACTTCTACATCCAGCTGTTCGCCATCCGGCGCGGCATCATCTCGGCCGGTGACCCCGCCGCCGGCTCCTCCGACGAGGCCTCGTCGTCGGCTTACCTCGTCACGGTGCTCAACGCGGGGAGCATCCTCGGCCGGCTGCTGCCGAACCTGGCTGCCGACCGGCTGGGCTCCGTCAGCATGCTGGCGGGGACCACGCTCGGCGCCGCGGTCCTGGCGCTCGCCTGGCTCGGCGTGCGGCGGCTCGGCGGGCTCGTCGCCTTCGCGCTGCTCTTCGGCTTCTTCAACGGCGGCGTCACGAGCCTGCCGCCGAGCGCCATCGCCGTCCTGACGCCGGACCTCAGCCGCCTCGGCACCCGCATGGGCATGACGTTCCTCTTCACGGGCTCCGCCGTGCTCGTCGGCACCCCCATCGCGGGCGCGATCCTGCGCAGCTACTCCGAGGCCGCCTGGAACGGGCTCATCGCCTACTCCGGCGCAACGCTGATGGTCGGCGCCGCGGGGTTCCTGGCGGCGCAGCTGACGCATGTCAGGAGGGCGAGAGCCGCTAAGGGATAGGGGCGGAACGTTGGATCGGTTTATTAGCGGTTAGGACGCATTATACAGAGTAAATTATTTATCCCGTTACAACGCCTGTGGCGTACTCTCCCGGTGCACTTTTCTGTGCGCTTTAACTGTATGCCGTCCCATGTAGCTTAGCTCATGTACTACTGTAATGAGCTAAAATGTCCCGCATTGCTGTAGTATAATTGCACGTTTTAGAGTAAAAAATCACGATGGACTATATGTGCCAGTAAAGGACAATATTGACAGGAAGAGCACCAAGCTCGTCATAAACAATCGCTACCCCAGCCCCATCAGGGTCCGGACATGAAAATGTCATAAAAAGGAAAGAATTACGAATCCCGGTTCGACACCCCTAGTTAGTGGGCTTATTATGTGTGTTGCTTACTGAAGCTGTTGGGTGCTGAGGGAAGCATTTGTCAAAAAGCCCTGTGGAGACACTAGCTCACGAACCTACAAATTACTTAACGGCCCGTAAGTTCTTAATCAGCAGCAAGGGATGAGGAGGGTTGGTGGGGAATCCGCGTGCATGCATCCTGCACTCTGCGGCTCCGGTAGCTTGCCTGGGTAAGTTCCTTTACGAGCGGTAGGCCTTATCCGTCATGCGCACACAATCAACTTCCAGACTTCGCCGTGCGCACTAGAATAGTTCGATCGTGCGCCCCCCAACATTTCCTTCCCGTATCCAGGGCTTGGTATTGCGGCGTCAGGTCATGTTGAGGGGGCAACCTACCATTGTTAGTTAAATAGATATTCCTGGGAATTGGTCCCCTCGTAAGGTGAAAAGGGAAATATATTTGACTTCAAATGCCTCCATCTGTATCCAGTGAGGTGCTCCAGAACTTCCCAACCTTGAGGAACAGCCCTTCTGAGACGGCGTTGCCGGGTTGTTCCCGGTGAGCTGGAGACCACCTTTCTGGTCCCCCCATTCAATACCCGCCCAGGACTTTGGACGACAAGGGACTGGCTCCAAGGCGTATTCCGGGCCCACTTGAACAACATTATCGGCTGCCAAATCATAATACCCATCCGCGCAGAGTTAGTAATGATGATGAAATCCTCATCCTTGTAGGAGTCATCATGGGTAAGGGGTGTTATTAGACGTTGCTGACACATCGTAAAGCCACACACTCTCTCATGGCCAACGCAAACCCTAGCACCCAAAGGGAAAAGGAACGCAGCGTCGACGCCCCATGTCAGGGACGCATTGTTGAGGGGGTTTTTGAGACGAGACTGATGAGTGGATGGGTGATGATGCCTCCAGCGGGATAGGGCGTTGGAGACTGTTCTGACTCCTTCGACGGGCCCGATGCGCATTCTCTGGAGCCATATGCATGTCTCCCCACAAGAAGAAGGTTTGACACCAGAGCTAATATTGTTTGGAAGATCCATACGCGCATAGCTCCTGCCTCGAGTATATAAGTCCGAGGGCTCTCCCCCTCGACGGGCTGATGCCTTCTTCATCTGAACACTCCAGTGAAACAAGTTTTACAGAATCAAGTCTTATTCAGTCGACTATCCTATCGAGGCTCAGTACTTACCGCCCTCAGTTGTACTAGCCTTATATCGATATATTCTACGCCTTTAATCAGCTTTCGAGATGGCGCCCAAGATCGCAATTGTCTTTGTAGGTGATCCCTCGCGAGCGTCCTTTCATCACATCACAAGAGTCAAAGAGGAAATCTTCTGAGCGCGGGGTATATATGCCAAGACCGCACCCTCCTTGAGGAGAGTGCCGCGCCGAAAGTGGGACGGGCGGGTCGCCGAGAAGGTCGACGTGCTATTGCCGCCGCAATACCCAGGAAACTTGATATCGGCGCCCGTCTTGTCCGACGTACTCCGCTCTACGCAGGAAACAATCATTAGCCTCCTACCGACCTCTCAGTTTCTCGAACCCTACAAGCCATCATACAAACGAAATGGATCTCGTAGGAACGTATGCGGCTGACACGATCCTTTTAGTACTCCATGTACGGCCACATCCGCAAGATGGCGGAGGCCGAAAGGGAGGGTATCGAGAAGGCCGGCGGTACTGCCGATATCTACCAGTAAGATAAGCGGCCCATACGCCCGCAGCTATGAGTAGCAAAAGCTAACGCTATCCCCCCCCCCTTCTCAGGGTCCCGGAGACACTCCCTAAGGAGGTCCTGGAGAAGATGCACGCGCCGGGCCAGTCGGCCGACATCCCGATCCTCTCCAACCCGGGCACGCTCGAGGCGTACGACGGGATCCTATTCGGCATCCCGACGCGGTACGGCAACTTCCCGGCGCAGATGAAGGCCTTCATCGATCACACGGGCAAGCAGTGGCAGGCGGGCAGCTTCTGGGGCAAGATGGCGGGGCTCTTCGTCTCGACGGCGTCGCAGGGCGGCGGCCAGGAGTCCACGGCCATCGCCGCCATGTCCACCTTCGCCCACCACGGCTTTATCTACGTGCCCCTCGGCTACGCCAGGTCCTTCGCCAACCTGGTCGACCTCACCGAAGTCCGCGGCGGCAGCGCCTGGGGCGCCGGCACCTTCGCCGGCCCCGACGGCTCCCGCCAGCCCTCCGAGAAGGAGCTCGAGCTCGCCCGCATCCAGGGCGCCGAGTTCTACAAGACCGTCGCCAAGTTCACCAGCTCCCCCCAGCCGTGACTCCATGGTGGCCGTGAAGGCGTAGACGGGGCTGTGGCGGAGGCGGGGAATAGAGAGGCAGGGAAGTCGGAGCGCGCCGACACCCGCGCGGCACCCCAGGCCCGGCCGAAGCAGGCCCCGGCCCAGGAGACCCAAGGGGGCCCCTGCGGGCTGCCGAAGAAATGCGTGGTCCTATAAAGCCTCGGAAACCAGCGGAGGAAGGCAAGGCTAGATGTTACAGGGCCGGTAATGCTATGAAATGAACTTTTGATGGCCAGACCCGCGAGGCAAACGCGTCTCGACGATATCAGCTGTTTCAGTGTATCGCGAGTAACTATGTCATGGTGACTGTCTACCCATACACATTCGCTTTTGGTTCAAAGTGTTCTTAGACCTGCGGGGGACGTTTAGGAGTCCTTCACCGCGTAGAAGATGGTGGTCATTATCTACCGCCTCCGGCAACGGTGATGATACACACATATGCCTACTTACCGATTGCATATTACCTAAGATACACGACCAGTACTCTGGGTGGAAACAAGCAATACAAAGGGGTACAGGAGGAGTGGGTTTCACTTTCGGCAAGATAGCTAGTTATTCACAGGGGGAAGTAAGTCAGACCCTCACTGTTGCACCAGCAGCCCCCATATTCGCGGCTCCGACCAGACAAAACGGGGGAGACGCTACTCTCCCGAATCGGTGACGGGTTCGGTATCGAATACATGCCCAGGCGGGTTCTTAGGTACCCGTTCTATGGGTATACCCTTTCCTGTCAAGAAACAGCAGCGTCTCTCTTAAGAGTCGAAGATTTGACACACGTAACTTCTCTCGCATACATCTTTTACCTTTACCCCCATCCCATCATTAGTCAAAACAGAAGAGACGCACAGAAATTAGGAGGACTCCTCTCGCAATGGATTCGAGGATCACGTAAGACGAATTCTAGTCTACTCGCAAGAATATAGACGCAGAAGATAGAGGAAGGAGGTTTCGTCTCGATTCTATTTGCAGACCCACACGGCGCGTACGCCCGTATTCCAAGTCGTTTCCAACCCTAACTCCAGCGTCGTGACTGTACATCTCTATATACGTGATCTTACACTGACCTCTCCAGAGATTTCATACCGCCCCATTTCATCGCGGTGGCGGGTGGCATTATCGTTCGGCACACGTTGAGCGTATAACGACTCTATGACGCGGCGTCTAAGCGCTCACCAGCTCTATCGCATCCATCGCGCGCTCGCTTGGAGTCATCCGGCAACAAGCTCCCGAGTCCATCAGTCAACTCAAACCGCGATGGACATTACTTCGCTCTTTTGGCCTCGAGTTCTTTCTGGTACTTGGCAACTAGCTCCTTCCTGTACGGTCGTTATCTATCTTCTCGTCCCACGATCATACCACTCATCAAAAAAAGCGGGGTAAGGGGCTTAAACTTACTGCAGATGCGGCGCCGCGGGCGCGTAGTGGCTGAACTCCATGCTGAACTCGCCCTTACCCTGCGTGGCGGCCCGGAGCTGCGTGCTGAAGCCGAACATGGCGTTGAGGCTGCAGTCGGCGATGAGGGTGAAGTCCTCGCTGCCGATCTCCGTGTCGATGATGGTGGCGTTGCGCTTGTTCATGAGCATCAGGACGTTGCCTTGGAACTCGTTGGGCGCCATGATGGTGGTCTTCATCAGGGGCTCGAGGACCTGGCCGCCGGCGTCGGGGAAGACCTTGCGGAAGGCCATCTGCGCCGCCAGGCTGAAGGCGAAATCGGACGAGTCCGTCACGTGCGTTGCGCCGTCGTTGACCACCATCTTGGCGCCGATTACCTTGTGGCCCAGGAGGGGACCCTTCTCGCAGGCTTCCATGAAGCCCTTCCCGCATGCGGAGATGAACTTGTCTGGGATGGCACCGCCCGTCACCTGGTTCTCGAAGCTGTTCTGCTCGGGCTCCGAGTTGGGCTCAATCCAACCGACCACGCGCGCAAAATCTCCGGGACCACCGGTCTGTTTCCGCAACAGGTAGTCGAAGTCGGCCCTCTGGGAGATCGTCTCGCGGTAAGCTACGCGGGGCTGGCCCGTGACGCACTCGACTTTGTACTCGCGGCGCAGACGCTCGATGTAGATCTCCAGGTGCAACTCGCCCATACCGGAGATGATGGTCTCCTCGCTCTCCTCGTCGACGTACAGCCGGAAAGTGGGATCCTCGCGCTGGAAGCGGTTCATGGCCTTACTGAAGTTGTCGGCGTCCGTCGTCCGCTTGGGCTTGATCGAGAGCGACATGACGGCGTCGGGGACGAACATGGAGGACATGGTGTACGGCAGGTTTCCGTCGGTGAAGGTGTCGCCGGACGCGCACTCGACGCCGAAGACGGCGCAGATCTCTCCGGCGCCGACCTCGTTGACGTCTTCCATCTCGTTGGAGTGCATCCGCACGATACGCGGGATCCTGACCTTCTTATCTGTCCGCGAGTTGAACAAGTAGGTGCCCTTCCTCAGCGTGCCCTGGTAGACCCGGATGTAGGTGAGCTGGCCGTAGTTGTTCTCCTCGAGCTTGAAGGCCAGACCGACGAAGGGCAGCGAGTTGTAGGGGACCAGCTTCGTCTCCGCCTCACCCTTAGACTTGTCCAGCGCCACGTTCTGGACGTCGCCAGGATTCGGTAGGTAGTCGCAGACGGCGTCAAGCATGGGCTGGATGCACTTGTCGGCTAAGGCGGACCCCATCAAGACGGGGGTGAACTTCAGGCCGATAGTGGCCCGGCGGATGGCCGCCTTGATCTGCTCCGGGGTAGGTGTCCTCTCGTCCAAGAACATTTCGGCAATCTCGTCGTCGACGTCCGCTAGCTTCTCAATCAGCTCCTGGCGCTTCTGTTCGGCGAATTCCCGGAGGTCATCGGGCACCTTATCCTCGACCCGGACCTGGACGCCCCTCGGCCCCTCGGTGTATATAGATCTCATGTTGATTAGATCGACAACCCCCTTGCACTGGTCCTCGATACCGATTGGTATCTGGACAGCGGCCGCATGGATCTTCAGCTTGGAGTTGATCTGCTCGACGGCCTTCCAGGGGTTGGCACCCATGCGATCCATCTTGTTCACGAAGCTGATCCGGGGGATGTTGTACCGCTTCATCTGTCTGTCCACGGTGATGGTCTGCGATTGGACGCCGCTGACTGCGCACAGGATCATCACGGCGCCGTCGAGAACTCTCAGGGCACGCTCGACCTCGATGGTGAAATCGATATGTCCGGGGGTATCTATAAGGTTGATGTGGTAGGTCTGCTCCTCGCCATCCTCGATCTTCTTCCAGTCGCAGAACGTGGCTGCGGACTGGATAGTGATCCCCTTCTCACGCTCGAGCTCCATAGAGTCCATCTTCGACCCGACGCCGTCCTTGCCTCGGACCTCGTGTATCTGCTTAATCCGGCCGGTATAGAAGAGGACCCGTTCGGTGGCGGTGGTCTTTCCACTGTCGATGTGTGCCTATTTCCCTTCTTTCAGCAACCGTATCTCCTCATTGTAGCTCCCTCTTCGGGTCCCCCCATTCCATCCGAAGACATCTAGAGGATTGCAAGGCAAGGTGGCGGCGGTGGTATAAAAACGTACAGCAATGCCTATGTTGCGCACTTTCGACAAGCGTTTCTTTTCCTCCGGGCCCATCTTAGCAGCGACTGCTTCGGGTGTCAGGCTCGCGGCATCTTCAGCGGCCTTCCTTAGCCTGCCCAACAGCACATCAGTAATCCGGCCACGAGTAAACATTAACCCGATATCCATCATTTCGCAACTTACGCAGCGCCGGCAGCACCGCTGGCAGCGGCATATCTCGGCTTGGTCAGGTTGAAATATCTCCTCCCGCCGACCTGGACCGGGGCCGCGATTAGGGGCGCCCGGAACGACGATACCGAAGCCGTCGGACGTATGCTCAAGAATCTGGCGCTGCATCTCGACCCCAGGATCCGACTGTCGCTCAGAGCAGCGGTTACTGTCCATGAAGCCCTCATCGTGAGAAAGAAGAAGAAAAGACGGCGAAAATTGGGGTATAGAATTACAAAAGAATGAAGCTCGGCAAGCGAGAAAGGAAATTGGAAGACAGATAAACCACGCCTTCTATCCGTCCAGACACTGCTCGACGCCAATCACCAACACCGAATTGGGGGGGGAAAAAAAGTTTTGGCTATTGAGAATTGATTGATCGACGCCGCCAAGCGATTAACTTAGCGTGGGGCGATAGGGAGGGTAGCGCCCGGCGCCCTGGGGGCGGGGGGGCGGTCTACTCGCTTATCGGATATGAACCGATTGGTGCATCGATACTGTGTATCGTATATAGCGATCTATTGGGAGCCCCTTTCTGAATAGCATGATAATCTATCTACAGGTTTCAATGGTTGACTTAGGAAATAAGGTCCTCAGAGAGTCTAGGTGCACAATAATAGATAACATTAGGCAACCATTATTAGGTCATATTACACCCATCGCATATATCGTATATCTCTTACACTTTGCCGAACTACCCAGGTAGGTTCGGTGGGTATAGGAGCCTCATTGCCATCTGAGATCGAACCTTTCAAGGCGTTTGAAGTATTCTACCCTATTGGTACAAATATAACCGAACAAACAACGAAATAACTTAATACGTCATTTCAAATTTGTTTGATCCCCGGAATGTTCGATTGCCTACCCCAGTAAGCCTGAAAGCATCCCCGAGAACTTTACCTTCATTTCTTGCTTCTTACAACTACGGAACCGAGAGAACATAGCATCTTGGCCCCCGGGACTGAAGGTCAACGCCGCTTCTACAATACAGGATGGATCTTTTCGACGTTCCCCTCGCCGAAGTGCTCGATCTGGGCATGGTCGTGCTCCTCCTCTGCGTCCTCACATCTTTAGCACTCTTCAATCGACCACGGATCGTGTTTCTACTGGCCAAAATCCTGTGGAATCAACTCCAACTCGGCTTCCTAAGTTTGCTACTACTATTTGATCGGCTGCGTGCCCTCTACAGAGAGGCGCAATGCCTGCTTGTAACGATTTTTTTCTTGTTAACCCTATATTTTGGGTTTCGGGCGTACCGCAGACCGGCCATTTGTCCGCTACCCGCCGCCGCGACTCACCTGATATTGGTGTCCTCCTTGGAATTTCTTCTTCTGCTCGGCCTCCTCTTTCAACCATGGTACTTTCCCCCTTGGTTTTTGGCGCCCCGCTCCGACAAACCTTTCATTCGACACTGGTGGAAGGTGTTCTGGGGTCGTCTGATCGTCTACCAAATATTTAACGTCTGTGCCTATCTTCTTCCGCGCCTCAGTCTCTTAAGGCCTTCTGTCATATTGGTAGGTGATAGCCTTCTTTTAATAGATCGAATACAACGTGCGTAATTCCTGATAAATTTCCAAAACCACTAGGAGTTGTACGGAGCTTGCAGACTCTTCAACAGGATCATGGATGACGAGGAATACCCGGAGTCCAGATCGGCGAAGCACATCTGCCGGATTGCGGACCGGTTGTATCTCACACTTGGGGGCTTAAATGAGTCCATCCCAGGCAGAGGCAAGCAGAGATTCGAGGAGGTCCGTAGCGAATTCTTGAAGGCCATGGCGGAAGGCAAGCCAAGGTCCGGAGTGGAAGAGTGCTTCTGTCTGGCCCTGCAGAGAGCTTATAGCACCGAGTGAGTCTCGTCTTCAAGGGATTCTATAGGGATACTAACATCACCAAGGTATTCGTGCGTCAGAGAATATTGTGGTGGATACAATAGGGTCACAGTCAATAGGAGGATCTGATTGGCTCCAGCCGGACCTCCTGGGACACCCCAGGTAGCCGCCTACTGAGTCGAGTAGGGCTACATAGATGAGTCAATCAACCAAGTGGCTTCATATGATTCTTCCCTCCTTGGAGTTAGAGTACTTAATATAGCCTCATTTTTTTCTGTCACAGGCGGAGCCTTTTAGACATGGCTCGTAGCTATCTATGGAAGGACCTTTACCCCCTAGATATTGGGAAAGGGCGGGGGTTACTGGTCAAACCTATATACTGTTATCTTTCTGCGAGACTGCTTCTTCTTGCGTTTCTGTTGCACTAAATAACCTGACACTATTTCTCTGATACCATGACCCCTCAACAAGCCCAAGTGCGGTAAAGAAGGACTAGGGAGTTGCTGGTAGCTTAGCTCTCTGCCTACGTGCTTGCGAGGGGGTTCCCCGTGGCGGTATTTGTAGCATGGCTATTGGCAGAGAATTTGGGCGCAATTGCATTGACATAGCTAGAACGTCATTACAGCTAAGGGCTGGACATGACCTAGTAAGAGGCAGTCATGGCAATAAAACGTAGGAGGTCGCGTCAAAGGGTGGAACCTAGGATCATATCCACCAGGCTTGATAATAGGGCCAGTTATTTACCAGATGTGTTCCGGTCGATGTGTATCATGGGGTGCTCAACCAGTTCCATGCACTTACTGTTGCCGTACTTGCCATAGAGTAGCTTTTGGTTGCTATCGAACAACCATGCCGTCGTGGGGATATGTGCGTTCCAATCGTAGATTATCAGCCGCACCCCATTACAGGCACTGGCTCGTGAGATAATGATCGCCAGTTGCTGCATACCTAAGTTAATCGCATGCCCCATGAGCCTCTATTTACTCGGTTGAACTGTCGTACTCCAGTGTTCTGGCCTAGAAACCACCTAGCTACTCTCCCTACCTGTTCCTTGCGTTGGGGTATCGCTTACATGAGAGGATTTGTTAATTCTGATGATGCTGCATCCTTAATCAGCGCCCTTGGCTCCGCTAAAGCAGACGCGTTCCTCGCCTCCATTGAGGACTTCTCGGACCCGCCTTCGCAAGCTCCAGCTCACTGGAATCTTCGCTCCGCCGCCGTCGCGTGCTGCCACCACCACTCTCCCCGGACATCTCGGGTGCTTCATTCCCGCCGGGTACGCCAACGGCGTCGCCCGCTTCCCGGTCTCGCCATCGGCCGAGGCAGCCAAGCCGCACTTCCGCGAGTTACTGCGGGATATCTGTCGAGGCTACGGTATATAGTACGCGCTTGTGTAGAGCGGGATCTTCGTGGGTTTCTTCCTGTCCAGGACAAGAAGCATTTCCCCGGCATGGACGGCCGGAATATTGTTGCTATAGATGCGAAGGCAAGACCAATGGAGGTGCTGGTGTCGGGGGGTAGGGGAGATAGGGTTAGAATGACCCTTTGCAGATGATTTAGAAAGGGCGATAGTGAAGTTTTTGGGGGCTCCTGTGGGTGGCAGGAGTATACGTATTTCTCTAGGAATAGGAGGTTAATGGAGAAAGGGTTTAGAGGACATGCGCGGATCCACCGGAGCTGCGGAAGAGGGCGGAAGAGGCGAGAGGCGGGCAAGGGGAGATGATGACATGAAGCTTATGGACGCGGAGCTTCATGAGGAATTTGGAAACGGCAGTGAAGTCTTCCCCGAGAGTACGGCGTGTTTTGAGGAGTTGATGCGGGTATATTCTGGAAAGGGGGAGTGAGGCCTTATGCTCGTTATCCTAGAAAAGGGCTGGGCTCGGACTGGCCGGGGAACTCGACTTGCGGGGTATAAGAAAGTTTAGGTAGTGTCAATGTTGCCTGATATGTGTTTGCGCTTTATTGGGGGAAATCAAGTTTCCTTTGAAGGTATCACAAAATGTTCAGTCAGCACTCCTAGGTGTCGAAGATGGCCACACCCCTAGATAAGTTCTCAAGTCCATAACCAACCGCTGTATTAAAAAGGGTGGCATGTGTGGTGTGTCAGACCCAAGGCCTTTGGAACATTTTGGTGCCAGCGAGTCATTTCCGTCCAAATCATCGTCTAGGGTCCATGTTTTATTCGACCTCGACATGCACCGTCTACCTAAATGGTTGTGGGATCGACACGTCATGAGAGTCATGGGATACTGGTGAGCACGTAGCTATTGGTAATAATTCATGGCTGATGTGAATCGCGGTCAAGTGCAGTTTGACAAAGCCTAGTAATATGCTTGGTCAGGCATATACCTTTGCACATGCAGGCCCTCAAACTTGTAACCACGGATCTACATCGCTGTGCAAGCAAGGCGAGTAGATAACCGGAGGTCAGAAGACAAGAAACGCCATTTCCCTCTCCCATGACTAGAGCAAGGGTAATAGAGACATTTTCAACTAAGCAATGACCATTATCATTTTACCCTCATGTGACTTATTTTTTAACAAACATTAAGGTAATTATTCCCGCCCCTTCATTACGAAGTGCAGATGCAGCATTGAAAGTTCTGAGTTTTGATGGAGGGTGTGCAATGGCAGAACGGAATAGGGCACAGGCGAAGATGCCTTACACGAAAGGTGTTATCAACCCTTCCTGGCTCTCTCAATTGGGTTGGGCTCCAGTCATGATGAGATGGTGAGGCTTCATATCCCACCTAATACCCGACAGAGACTTGAAGGCTTTGGGACCATCACGCCACCATTGCAGTAGATACACATACCATGAAAGGAAATAGAATCGAAATAGTATTTGCACAAATACGGGTCAGACGTGTAATCTCTTGCATGGGTGGCATTCATGGACACTGCTCATTCTATTCCGACCCGGTTAGGAAACTACATGCGTATTAAGAGTTGGAAAGATGAATAGGTCTATAGTAAAGATGGCGGGTGTATGTTCTGACACTAGAACATGTTCCCTCCAGACGCTGTCTCGGGAAGGCGTGACCGAATATTTTACGGTTTTCTATTGAGGTTGCGCACGGGGATAAAGGGGCAACATTTGGATCCACTCATTCCTAAGGCCCACCTCCGGACCGGCCCGCTGATCACGGGGCTCTGTGGGGTCCGCTCCACATGCGCCAAGTAGTACTACCAACGTTGACCTCCGGGGTCTTCACCACAACTAAAAGAGCTGCCCTATTCGGGCTATATTTTATTTTCCTAGGCACCTTAACAGCTGGCCGTTCCTGGTATCCTACCCGAGAATTACTTAAAAAGCTTTAATGCCAACCGTTTAATTTTGTGTGCACTTTATAACGGTACATTTATTATATATGACCGTTACAAAGAAATAACACAGCCGTATTTCGTCACTGTCTATTATTAGGGGGCCGTTTTTGGGCTGGAAGGCTGGTTCTAAAAAAGATGGTTAACGCCGGCGCTCTGTCGCTATTGCTGCCGCTGCCGTCGCCTCCCTGTAGCAATTCGACAATACACCAGGTCGCAAGATTATGACGGAAATCGTAATGCCTGAAAATGATAGGCCTAACCGAACTGTACCTAGACCTTAAGTATTTTGCCTAGCTGCCGGATAAGGGGGCCTGTCACCTTATCGAGCCACAGTAGCTGGCTGGCAGCGGTCAGATTATTTGGGAAAATAAATGTTGCCCGAATAGGGCGGCTTAACTAAAATCCCATAGCACCACTGTAGACCAGTCCCCATAGAGCTTCTAGACTCTAGATCCTAGAGATGCAAGGCCCGATATTTTACCGTCGTGTTCGTTATTCGGCACTATAGGGGGCAGGGCAGTTGCGGTAGAACGGATAGTGCCGAGCGAACTCACTATCCCTGTAGGCATTGGTGTGCCGAACGGGGGGCCTGGTCGCCGCATTCGCACTTTATCCGCCACAACGAATAGTCCAAAATTTAGGCTATAATAGGAATTAGACGGTAATACAGGTCCTTGTGAGTCTCCGCTCTATATATTTTTTTTTGTTATGGAATAGGGAACTGACCTCTCTGTCTAATGAATGCTGGAGAAGTGAGGGATGATTAAAGGCAGTTATATAGAAAAGAAAGGTTGCTGAGAAAACAAGGGGTCGAGCATGGTTTGAGGTTTGCACTGTAAGTTTAGAGCTGGAAGCATTCTAGAATACGCCTATCATCGTCTACATAAGCGCTACAACGTCCCTAACGAATGATCCTGCATGAATATCCACTACCCATACGCTCCGTAGGGTTTTCATCGCTCAATTTCTGTGAACAACCAGGTTTAATATCTTCTCGAAACTCTCCCCTTTTACACCGAGGTCGCTGTAATCGCCAATAACAACACCCTTGCCGTCTCGGACATCCGGATTTATGATTTCATGCCCTTGCAAGCCTGGCCCAGTATTTCCGATATGTAGACCGATAGGTCTCTCAAATTTGAGGTCTTCGTAGATATGACCCTCCATACAAGGAGCATCGGGAGTATCAGGGGTGGTAGCGCTCGAGGTGTTGCCCAGGGTAGTCCACTCGCAATCGATGAATGTGCCTCCGCGAACGACGTGGGAACCGGCTTTGTATGATATTAGACGTGTATGGGTTTGGCTCGGGGGCCAACTTACTCTCTAGCCTAACCCGGGTATCTGCGGTGTTCGACATCCGGTTTGATGAAGTTTGCCGCCTCAATGCGTTCTTGGCGGTGGACCTGGCTTTTGCCTTTCGTTTGCGGCGTTTCTCGGGTGGCTTTCGGTATGGCTGATGGGCGCTAGGTCAGTTTAGCCATCACACGGTTTTGATTATCTTACAACTACGGCACCAGCACAGGATGAGCGCTCGGTAGCTTGACTAACGAGATAGTCGACGTCGCCTTGCAAGTTGTTCAACCGTTCTGTGCTTACGACCTCGACGAAGAGACAGAGTTTGGACATCGTACGATGGGCGCGCTCCAAACTCTCAATGACCTTGCGTTCGGAGTTGCCGGTGATGGCCTTCCAGTATCGGCGCTTATGTGACGAGTTGGAGAACTTCTCGATGGTATGCTGAACGCGTCGGACTTCTCGGAGTGTTTCGGATATGTAGAAATGAACCTCTGGGATCTGGAGGGTGGGATTCTGCTCGATTCGCTTGGCGGTTATGACGACCTGGTCAACCTGGCGATGATACTGTGCAAACCTGGCCGGCGCCTCCAGGGCTTTCCGCCGTATACCCGTGAGAAACGCAGCTATTTCTATTCCGCATTGTGCCAACTGGATGGCTGCCGCAGCGGCGGCAAATCCTTCCATTTGAGGGAGGCCGCCTGGTTGACTGTCAGCTCCAGCTTACCTGGTGTGAATCATCACATCCCTATGCTACGAGTGTGATAAATTTAGCACCGCAGCTTGTAGGCAGCCAAGGGAGTGATACATATATCATCGCGGAAGATCCTGTCTCCTCAGCCTGGTGATTGCGGCTGTGCCTGCACCTCCGCCTAACAGCAGGCAATACTGCCTTGCGTCGGTGACCGTGGTATTGAGGCCTAAATCTTACTCTAGCCCGCATGAGTGTCTCTTCGAGCAGCGGTTTCGAACCGAGGTGGAAGCATCGTAGAGGGCTTGATTGGCGGCCTCGTTTTTCCAAGAATGGCCATCGTCCGATGTTTCCCGTTGTGAAGGTGCGTGGTTGGTTGCCTTATCTCTATCCCGTATTTTGTCATGCTCTTCTTACATGTGCTTATGTAATGTCGATGGCTGATGCAACATAAGGTACCCCTCCCAGGTTTTCTGGATTAGGCATCAAGGTCATTCCCAGGTTGTTGTTAGATTTCATTGTCATCTTCCGGCCAGCCCCCAGAGCCTTGGTATCATTGAGATGACGACCCCCGAGTTTCGCGATCTGCCGCAGAAGGCCCGGAAGGCCATTTCGAGGCTGGAGGAGGAGCTACCCTCAAGAACTTACCAGCGGCTTGGAGATCTTGAGATTTGCTCCGATACATCACTGGTGGATGTCGGCAAGAGCCTTCTTGATTATGTCCCCGATCAATTCAAGGTAAGGGTTGTCCCCTTACCTCCTAACGTGAATATATCTGACAGTGGATACACCTTAGGATGATAGGGACATTCGGATCACCGCGATACACTTTATTAGCGAAACTATGGTACCGGTGAAGCAGGGGTCTCCAGCACTGCTCATCCCATTCAATATCAAGCCCGGTGCAAAAGTCGCGAATCAGGAATTGAAGGATCTACAATGCATCCACCTAAACGACGAAGTACCTGCACATCCAGAGTTCCACGCTCTCCTTCTATTAACTGGAGGGTAATGAAGAGGTCATATGGTCCTACATCCCGATAGCCGGGCAATTGGAAAGAAACAGAGCTGGAAATACATTGTCCCAGAATTCCATAGAACACCATTAGGAGACAAATCGAGAAGAAACCATCTAATTCAAGTCTGTTGCTCGCAGCCTGCCTTCGTATCGCCACTCTCGCCTTTCTTCTTATCGCTACTCTCCCCTTTCTTCTTTCGCACCTCTCTTTTCTTAGATTTCCCAATCCGTCTAGGTTTCCCTAGGGATGGGTTTTGACGTGTGGAAGAGGGAGGGCGTGTCTTCGTGGTAGAAGGGGTTTGAGAATGATGGGCCGGGGTAGCACCAGGTTCAGGGACCGAGACCTGGGTGCTTCGAAGTTGCGGTGCCAGAAATTTAAACACGACATCCGAAATAGTACCCTCCGGAGGTAGCGGTACAACGTTCCCTTGGACCACCCGGAAGCCCGGTGATATAACCCAGATGATTTCTGAGGCGTGACTACCTATGGACCCCGAGGCTCCGGCCATCACGGATGGAAATTGGTGCGGGAATGTCGGTGGGTAAACCCCAGAAGCACAATACTGGGCTTCTGATGAGGACTGATGATATGTACGGTGTCGTTGAGCCTCATTACCATAATGGTCTAGATAATGATTCGATCAGTAATCACTGACGATCCTTGTGTATTACAAGAGTAACCTACGGTGTATATGATTTGACCCTATTACCGTCCCTTTACCTCCATGTACAATGAGATGTTCATAGTCGTGAGATTCTTGTCCGCGTTGGTTCAGACCACGCGCAGGAGACCGGGACAGTCGCTGTGAGCGGCTCGCTAATAAAAATGTTTAGCTTGATCGATTAAGGAAAGGCATGGGAAGGATCTTGGAGTGGTGGAATCCCTTACAGTCTCCAAGATCGGAACAAGCATTGCGACTCCTGGGCTGTGGTCGAAGCCCCTCATTCCTTACCCTGTCTTTCCTAGAACTCGACGGAGACATGGTTGGTTCTCCACGTTTGCTTGGTCAGGAAGCGATAATGCGTCCAATTCCTGTCTCTGCTATTAAATTCGGTGGGGATTTGCACACCAATCCCATTGAGTTCGAGTAGTTCTTGGTTATCGGTGAGTGAAGTCCTTCGACAATCAGATTTCTCGCAAGGCTACTGATCCCGTGCCAAGCAAACGGCTGACCGCAAGATAGTGCCGATGTAACGCGTGAGATATTGGAAATAGATTAGTAATACTACCATAGCTATGAAGCTGTATTTTTGATCTTCCAGAGTTCGGGTTGCTGCGTTGCCTCCCATCTCCTCTTGCCTATTTCCATTGTGACTTGAACACCCTTCGTATGTGGTCGCCGGCTCTATCACATCATCTGCGGTACGATAGTGCTTCATACTCCATAGTCTCATGCAGCGGCTTCTGCATCTCTGTCTCTATAACGCCCACTTCTAGGACCCAACGATACGAATGGTGAACAGTCGACCCTAAACCGGTATTGCATACGCCGACCTATATGGATAATCTAGAATGGGAGTGGGATTTTCTTTTATGTGTTGTGACGTGGAAATTTATCGTAGTTGTAATAGGCGGCTGCGGGTATGTGATGTCTCCCAAGAAAGCTCGATCCCTCATATAACCGGCCTTAAATTTGAGTTAGTGTATTAGCGGCAGCTTCGAGGCAATTTCCCTGACTCCCATAACTCGAACTCGAAGGCATAACCGACAACCTCATCTTCCACTTGCCTTACAAAAGGCTGTTCGAGGTCTTGGCGTATCAGGAAGCAGGTCAAGCCCCTACTGCGGTTCAGGGGCCGTACGTATAGGCGAACAGAGGAGATATTCAAAAAGAACCGATAATACCGACAAGATACTATTGAACTCTTGATTTTAGTGGTTTCGCGGCCAGGAATAGGCCAACTCTAAGAAGGACAACTTAAAGAAGCAGACAGTCGGCCACTGGTGCGGGGGAGATACGGAAGCCTAAGCAAGATCAATCCTTAAGAGCATAGAATAACGTCCTACATAGGGTGCTCATGACGTTGAATAATATGATACTTTCATTGAATAGCAACAGGGGGGGAATGCTGCCCGAGTTCCTGGACAACGAGGGGCCACGGCATTTTATATGTTCCTATGCGATTGATGCCCAATCTATGTCCGTCCAACCAGGACATAGGAGACCAAAACTAGTCCTGGGTCGTGCTGATCTGCCCAAGATATCAACTAATCAATTATAGTCTCATCACCCGCATGCAGGGAGCCTTTCTTATTTTATAGAGTGGTACACTAGAGGTAATGCCCAAAGGACAGCTTCGTACGTAGGTCGGGCGCAAAAGTGCCCGTACATCTATCTGGACCTATAATATACCTTAAGTGTTACGGCCTGGTCCACCGTAGCAGCTCCAGTATATATGCAGCTGTAAGCACCAGGATGATTGCCACAATTGCGATCATTCCACTGATCTTTTGCCCTGGTGGCGTAATGGCGTGGTGCAGCCATAACATTAAGGCACAGTAATGTATAGTAGACCTTTAATTAGTGGGTGGGGTTCCTAAGGTAACCGTTCTTAAGAGGTATATTTAGCGCCTATTATTAGGAGATTTGCTATTTCTGCCGTGCCCTACCAAATGCGGCCGCTCAACACCTGCTATACCTCTGCCCTAATCCTACCCTCAATGAATTTCCGGTTTCAATCGATAACCATCCCGATCGACCGCATTATTCGTTACGGTTAAGATTCAATGCGTTTCATTAAGATGTACGGTAAAGCTATATCGTCGTCGTAACTATAAAACGCATTTACAAAATCTTCGGGTACATTGGTATAGTTAGTCTAATAAAACACCTCAGTTGCTAAATCGGGGCGCTGATAGTCTAGAACCTATAGCTGGCAGGTGTTAGGTGGGGCATGGCAGAAAGAGCAAATCCCTTGATGAATAGGATCGTGGAAGTTATTATTCATAGAAGGCGCCATAATTAACATAACAGTTCATCAAATATTAATTCGGATTGTAGACGGGATTAATGATGTGTGGTTACTTTCCGCCCGACCTCCATAAGAATATTTATATTGTGCTATTAGCCTTCCATCGGACATAGCGCTATATTACTCAAGTTGTTCTATAATTGGCACTGCGATTCTTAAGTGTATAAGCTGTTTGAGGTATAATCCATACCTCAGTCCTTAGATTTCCTGAGTTAGCCTAATTCGTAGAACGATGGCCCACACCGGCGATCGTGAACTGGGGTCAATATGTGCTTAGCGCTGTTGTGATGCGAAAGCTTATCTGAGCTGCTCGCTTCCTATTGCAAAGTATTGGAAAGCTGCAGTAGAGGTATGTTGCACAATAGGTTGGGTAGTGCAATAATAATTGGGATCGCCATGTTCGCATCTATTGTCGTACGCGAGCTTCAACTATGTCCTTTCTATGGCTGCGGTTCAGTGGCTCGCAAGGCTCGTAGCCGTCAAAAGTCCGCCAACACAAGGGGACGCGTTTGCTAATGATACACCTACAACGCCAGTCTACCTACTGAGGTAGTTCCCTGCTCCTAATTGCGGGACATTTTTTTAAAAAAAATTTTTTGGGTTATTTTTATAAATCTTTTGAAAACATATTTAGTTGATATATTAGGAATTTGATGTTACTTCTTGATCGAAGGCCCTATTTTCGATTGCGTCGCAGGCGCAGCCATGCCTCCAAAATCGAAACCTGATCTCGATGAGGTAGTCTGCCAACGGTTTAACAGTCCCAAGCTGGGCGCTAAACACCCTGTAGTTCACGCTAAGATGGTGTTCAGTTAACTTCAGCAACACGCACTTGTGGGGCATCAGTATCAGCATCAGCCAACCGTTCGAGTCGTTCGGGTCGTTCAGCATCAGCCAGACCAATCACGTTCCATCAATATGCTGATTGATAATACCGTATTAACCCTCGAAATTCGTTAAAAGCTAATCAAAGCTTCTAGACATACAAAGCCTAGCTTTGCAATAAGTTACATCTATTTACGGCTTTTAGCTGCGTATAACCTAATTTTCGTTTATAACGAGTATTAAACTTTAATTTTCGAGTTACCATACTTTATAATAAAAACAATATATTTTTAAAAAAAAGTTATTTAAGACGTAAAATTTAGCGTAATTTAAAATATAAATTTTTTAAATTACTATATATAATTATATTTATATTTAATTTAAATTAATTAGTTTAAAATTTCGATATTATTTTAAATTGTATTTAAAAATATTATAGAATTATATAATTAAACGTATAATTATTATTTAACGTATTAAACATTTTTACATTAATTTTTTAAAAACTTATTATCGGTTTATATATATAAAAGCATATAACCTTTTTAAAAATATCTGTAATTATAATTATAAAATAATAAAAGGTTTAATATTTAATAATATAATGTTTTATAGTATAAAATATTTTAAATTACTGCAATATTATTATATATATTAATGTTTCTTTTAATAGTAATAAAACTACTTTTATAGATATTAAATTTATATTATTAAAATTATTTTCGTCAATTTTTTCGTCTAAAAAATACAGTTATTATATTAATTCAAAATATATAAAGTTAATAATTTAGAAATAATTTAAAAATAGACTTTCATTCCAATATTTAATTTATAAAAAAATATTTTAAAAGTTTATTATAAATATTATTATGGTATTATTTATAATATTTTATAAAACAGTAGAAAAATGTTACGACTCAACAAGCTCCGGCCTTAAGAAACGGTTAAACAGGGATCATATAGGCCACCCCTCGGGTTACGTAACGGTAATCACTACCAAGCCAGTGATTATCGGTAATCAAAGATGATTTCAAGTAAATATAATTACTACCGGCTGCGTCATCAGAAATAATTAAGCCAAAAGAAAAAAAGGATATATACGTTTATTATTTCCATAATATAAATAATTTTAATTTATAATAACAATTCGTTACTTAAGATAACTTTAATATTACGAAACGTAATACGTTATTATATTCATTACTTAAATTCTTACGGCATTTCTGCTAACATAAATCCGTACGATTAAGATTTAATAGTTGGTTAAATTTTTTTAATTTGTTATACGTTATAAGCTTTTATTTAGTAATACCGTCAAATTCTAAGCAATATCGATTAACATTATATTTACTAGCAAACAGCTCGAACAGCCCATTTACTAAATCCTTAACTACTCGAACATTAAAATGGAATTCGAGAAGGAAAAGAAAAAATTTCGTTTTTTTCGCGAAAAATTTATTCGATATTTGGATATTATAAACGAACGCATTCTTTAGCTTAAAAGAAATAATAATGACCTTATAATATCCCTTTAAGCAACCTATAAACAACTTAAGAAAAAAAGAAAGGCTTTCGAAATCGGAAAGCCTTTTCGAATAAGCCAAGTTATTTAGTTAAATTTTACCAAGAAATTAAAAAAGGTTATTAAGTTTTCTAAGCCAGAATTTTTCGACGAAACCTCGATTAAGTTATAATTATTTTTAACTTAATGTCGAATATACTTTGGGTATTTTCTTATTCGATTTATTACGCTTATTATACAAGTTAAATTCGTAATCGGATAACTTACCGAAAACGCGGTTACTTAGTTCGAACTTGCTATAAAAATATTACTTTGCTAATCGAAAAACGAAACGTAAAGGTAATGCGAATTTACAGCGATTACGAATAATTCGAACAAATATTAACGAATGTTTTCGGAATACTGAATGAAAAAATAAAAGCCGAAATGCAAATTGAATAGTTGTAATAAGAAGAATTAATATCTAATTACGGTAATATATTGGTTTAATTAACCGTTAAGTTAAACTGGAAATAAAAAGTATTAATAGTTAAGTTTTTCGACGGCTTAAAAAAATGCAAAAAAAACCTTTTTAAATTCGATCGGCTTAATTATTTGTCGGATTATATTAGTATAATAATTAAGATTAACGAATAATAATATATATAGCGTATCAAAGGTACTAAAGGAAAAAATAATAACAAATCCCGATATATGGCTAAAATTAGCGCTTTTCGACGTAATAATACTTTTTACGATATAAAACCAGGACTTATAGAATTAAAGGTTACGTATAAAAAGGATTAAAACTAAACTAAATGTTATAATTGTAATAAAATAAGGTATAAGATATTATGATATAAAGTATTTAAAAAATTTCGTTAAGATAATTAAAAATTTATACCTAAGAAATAATCCAAAAAATTAAAGGGACGAAAGTAAATCTATTAATATGATTTAGCTTAAATATAAACCAGGCCCCCTATGACAAAAGGTCCAATAAGGACCATTACGATAAGAAATTTAACAAAAAATGCGAAAAGCCAGGAAACTAGCTTAATAAGTATCGCGAGCATAATAAGAAATATTATAAGGATAATTACGCGAATACCAAAATTGGACGAAAAAAATCTGTCTCGGAACCCTTAATCGATACGGCAGAATATACGCCATACATTGTCGACGACGAGAATATCCTAATTACGAAAAATAGAAAAAGTATATTTACGTACGAATTACCCGCATATATTACGTAGGATTTAATTTTCTAAACCGAACCGGAAATAATAAGAATATTAAGTAATAATATCGATAACTTTAAATTATAGCCCTAAAAGATGTTTAACAATTGGCCGAAACAGAAAATTAACTCAAAAAAATAATGCCTGCAAAAAAACCCCTTTTGTTATTATTAGTAATATAATTATTAAATAGCAAAGGAATGAATTTAACGTATAATAAAAAAATATTATTAAAAGGTTATTACGGATTTTTATTTTTAATTAATATTTATTATAAACCTTTACAAAAAAAGGTTATTAAAGAAAAAATACGTCAGTTTATAAGAGATTTTAAAATAATAATTAAAATAACGCATAATGAGATAAAATTGTAAATATAAGAAAACAGGTTATTTAATAAGGAGAAAATTATAAAAATAATTAAAAATAATTAATATAATTTAAAGAAATAGTATATCGACAATAACGATAAATATAGCAGCTTAACGCGTTAAACGAAAAAATATAAAAAAGTTCGATAAATTCAAATAGGAATTAAAAAAAGAAAATTACTTATAAAAAAGCCGCAAAATAACGAAATTTAAAAGAATTAAAAGGATTTTTTACGAAAAGCTTTAAACGTAATAATAGAAAACGTTAACGACCTTATTATTTTAAATATACAAATAAGAACGTACTGGTATATTGCAATAATGAACTGCGGAATTTTAGGCGGGAATTACATTGTATCGAATATAGTTAATAAGTTTAAATTGCTATGAAAATATAAGTTAAAACTTTATATAGCGATAAATACCGAAAATTAGAAATTTGCTTACGATAACGGAAAAATTATATGTAAAATTAATTATTTCGAAAATTTTATTTAAGGATGATATTAAATAGTTAATTTCGATATCGTTTTGTTTGAGAATTACGATATAATCTTAAAATTATTATGGATACGTTAATACGGAGTTTTGATTAACGGTAAAACTGGCCAGGTAAATTTCGTTTTATTTTCTATTAATAAATAAAAAAATATTAAAATCTTAATATTCGATTGATAATAGCGACGAATGCAAGCATAAGAATACGATAAAAACCTTATTATTTATAAAGATAAAAAAACGGGTATTAAAGAAAAATACGACGTATCGTTGTTATAATTAAAGCGAAATTAAAACAATTAAATAACATTTAAAATAATAAGAACAATAGCCTTAAAAATTAAAAAATCCAATTAAAATATTATTATAATATTATAAATACGAACAGTTTTTTAGAAACAAATTCGATGTAAAATTATTAGAATATAACAAATAAAATTATGAAATAGTTTTTAAGGATTTTCGACAAAGTTTTACCTTATTTATAATCTTAGCGGAAACGAATTACGTATTTTTAAAAAATACCTCGAAAATCAGTTATAAAAAGGATAAATTTGACTTTCGAAATTATTAATAAGATATCTTACGTTTTTTATGTCGAAAAAAACGAAACATTGCAATTTATAATTAATTATCGATAATTAAATAATATTATTATTAAGGATTAAATACCGTTACTTTTAATTACGAAAATAAAAAACCGATTTTACGGAATCAAATAATTTATAACATTCGATTTCAGAAATAAATATAACTTTATTAGGATTAAAAAAAGATATAAATAAAAAACAGCTTTTAAAACGAAATACGGATTATTTAAGTATTTGATTACGTTAATAGGATTTACGAACGTATTAGCAACTTTTTAACGAATAGTAAATTGTATACTACGAGAATATCTCGATATTTTCGTCATTTGCTATTTCGACGACATTTTTATTTTTTCCGAAACAGAAGAAATATACGCAGGATACGTTCATAAAGTTTTCCAAGCTTTACAGGACATAAAATTACTTATTAATACAAAAAAAATTTAATTTTATAAATAATAATTAAGATATTTAAAATATATTATTATCTTAAGATATATTAGGATAAACCCTAAGAAAATCGTTGCAATTATAAAATAATAAACGTTAATAATAATTAATAAAGTACAGATATTTTTTAGATTTATTAATTACTACAGGAAATTTATTCAAAACTTTAACAGAATAATTATACTTTTAACGAATTTTACGAAACGAAAATGTTTAAATAAACGCCAGATACGGGAAAAGCATTTTAAGATATTAAGAATGCAATTACCAGAAAACTAATATTAATTATATACGATTTAAAACGCCCCGTTAAATTAAAAACCGATACTTCGGATTATGCGTTGGGCGTAATAATCGGATAATAAGATAATTAAGATAGATTATATCTTATTATATTTTTTTCGTATAAGTTAAAAAGAACCGAGCTTAATTACGGTATTTCAAATAAGGACTTTATAGCTATTATTATAGCAGTTCGAAAATTTAGGTAGTTATTAAAAGAAAATTTGTACTAGATTAAGGTTTATACGAATTATCAAAACTTTATCCGATTTATTACGACTAAGGAACTTATAGGACGATAATTAAAATATATAGAAAAATTAGCGAATTTCGATTTCATTATTATTTATAGAAAAGATTTAAAAAATAGCAAAATAAATAGTCTAAACAAACAATCAAATTTCGAAAAGAAATTAATTAAAATTAGCCATATAATTTTCGATATTACTATAAAAAATATTTACGCCCGCGATAAATTACAATAATTTGGGCAGTACCTTACGATACGTACTAGAAGATTTAGTAATATAACGATAATTTTTTTAATAAACCAAAAAACGGATAAGATATAAATTTCAGAAAAATACCAGAAGGATTTAATACGAAATATATATAAATATCAGTTATACGAATATTTAAGGATCCATAAAACTTTAAAACCGTTTTAACGTATATTTTTTTTTCTTAAAATAAAATTAACGATATAGATAATTATACGATAATACGATATTTGCGTTAAAATAAAAATTCGACGATTTAAACTATACGAAAAATTACAATTATTACTAATTACAAAGTAATTATAATACTTAATTATATTCGATTTTATTATTAAATTTCCTATATTAAAAATTTTAATTATAAGAATATATTATGATAGTATTTTCGTAATCGTCGACCGATTTACGAAATTTTCCTATTTTCTATCATATTATAAGGATATAAACGCTAAGCAAATAGCATATATATTTTTAAACACATTTTTAACATATACGGATTATTAATAAAAATTATTTTAAATAAAAGATCAATATTCGTATCTAAATTTTAATAAGGTTTAATAATATAGATCGGCTTAAATCATAAATTGTTTAACACATTTAAACCATAAACGGATAAATAAACGTAAAGAATAAATTAAATCTTAAAACCCTATTTATGATATTATATTAATTACTGTTACGGATCCCTGAGCAGACCCGTTCTGGAGGCCCCAGGGCTGCAGAAAGTGGAAAAGCTCCACACTCTAAGTTACGTGACTTAGAGTGATCTAACTGATTTATTAGATCATATAGATCACAGTGATTTAGGTGATTTAACAGATCCAAGAGATCAGTATCATACCTGTAAAATGGAAGGGAGTATAAGACTTCAGGTTTTCTATGTAAATAATTACCTACTTAATTTCGTTTTTTAGCTATTAATTTAAGCTTTTAATCCAGAGGCAATTGTACCGTTCTTTAATTGAGGGAAAAGTCTTTAAATTTCTTTAACGAATAAATCATTAAATTATTTTTCGTCCTATTGTTACCTGCAAATCAAAACCCTTTTCAGATATTACTTATACCTCCAGGTGGACGTATAACAGGTTCGTTACATTTTGATAATTCCTTAATTAATAGCCGACGAATAATTTATTGCCCAGTTAAGGCATAAACCTTTTTGAACTTAATGCAAACGATAACATAAAATAACGTTCGGAAAACAAATAATATATACGATCCCCGTTATTGGCCAATAAGGTGTTATTAACAAAACTTAACGATTTACCCCTTATTAAAGAAATTTTCCAACTAATTAACAATATGGCTTTTTTTATTACTCGATCCTAAGGAAAACCTTTTTCCCAGCCCCAGTAATAACTTACTCCGGCTTTAAAGGATATTATTAAAATCTAGGGAGAGGAATCGGAAGAAAAGGTAGCAAAAGAAGAAAAATATCCAGTTGGAGGCCAGAAGGGAAAAGAGAAAGAACTTATTACGGAAGAAAGATTCGACCTTCTGGCCCGGGAGGTTATAAATTTGAAGAAGGAGAATGCTCGATTCGCCAAAGGAAAAAAACCGGCTTTTTTTCGATTCGGTTCCGCCCGAGGGCAAAGTTAAGGGACTGGTTACCAACTACCTTCGCTGGATATAAGACGAACGCGAGAAAAAGTTTCGGCTTTACCATTATTCGGTACAAATCAATTACGGAAAGGAACAGTTCCGCCTCCCAGTTACCATGGAATGCCAGACGTTAAGGGCTATAAGCCAACGCCCCTAAAGCCCTATGATAAATCCGAGGACCCAAACGGATTTTTGGTTCAGGCCAGATTTCACCTTAAATTCTATAAGAATTCTCTGACGGAGGATTATTAAAAAGTAATAGCTATCTTTTAATTACTAACTGGACAAATTCGTTAGTAATTCGAACCCATTTTGACAAATTATTTTGAAAAATATCCAAAAAAATCTTTAGATTTTATTAATTACGTTTTTAGCGAGTATAAAAACTTTAAAAAAAAAATATACGCCTTATTTGGAAATCCTGATAAGGAATAAAACGTTATTAAGCAATTGCATCTTTTTTACCAAACTAAGTTAACCGCCGAATATACAATTAAATTTAACCGTTTAGCCGCTATTTTAAACCTGCCAAAAAGCGCATTATTTTACCTTTATTATAATAGCTTGAAACCTTTAATTAAAGATGAAATATATAAGGAATTAAAAGTTAAATTTTTTGCAAAATATACCGATAAGGTTATTATTGCCGACCGACGCATTTTTAATCGGTATTTTAAAAAAAAAAGAACCGGCAAACGAGGTAACGATAAGAGTTCCAAAAGCCAGAATAAAAAGGATAAGGGTAAATCTCAGAAGGAAGCAAGTTTTGCTTCGAAGGAGCCCAAAAAAAACAAGTTTAAAATGGAATATTTTAATTATGGCAAAAAGGGGCATTTTAAAAGTGAATATCACTTCCTTGCAAAAAAGAATTCCAAGAAAAAAAGGATTCCTTAACCCCAGAAAAAAGCCAAAACAGTTAAATAAGAAACCGACAGTAAGGCAAAAAAGGAAAAGAAAAAAATTAGCTCGATTTTTTTCCAGCCAGAATTCATTATTGCCACGATTATTCAGATCTAGAACGATATCTTAAAATACGAAAATTATCCCGTTTGCCAGGATTTTAGGGTTAAAGTTTGCAAATATTATCCCGGACAGATAGTTTCTAGGATAACCATGGAATTAGGATATTAATATTACCTTAATTCCCAGAAGTATGAGATGTATATAAAGGACGATTAATTTCGACCAGACGCCAATAACTATAGATAATTATCCCCGGAACTTTATAAGTTCCCAAAATGCACTATTTACCAGAAAATATTATTAATAAATCCTTACGATTTATTACATTTTATTATTTGTTACCAAAACGATTATTTCGTTTATTTCAAAGTTAAAAAAAACAATAATTTTTAGCCTAGATAGAATAATAAAACTTTTACCGAACTAGATAATAAATGCCGATATATTAAAATTTCCCGATAACCAGAATACCTTAGGTTTTATTACTTATACTTTAAGTTAAAACGGAGTCAAAAGGCTATATTATAAGGATGCTTATGTTACTTTCCGATATTTTATATTTAACATAAGCTTTTAAATATGGGAATATCTTTTTCGGAAATTTATTTTTTTAATTTTATAACCCGGAAAACGTAAAAATAACGGACGAAATAAGAAAAAAGACCTTAATATAAATATGGTAAGAAAATATGGTTCCGGTATAAGAACGATTAATGTATTAAATATGTTATTAAAAAGGTTCGTAAATAAAAATTTGCTTAAGCCGGAAAGTATTAAAAATTAAAAAATTATAAAGGCTTTCGAAATTAAGGTAGCAAAAAGCCTTAGTTTACAAAACCTTATATAAAGCGATAAAAGGAATGCGCAGTTAAATTAAAATTTTTTTTTAATATAAAAACAAAATATTCAAAATAATAATTAATTCCGGAACAAAAGGTAATTTTATTTCCCCCGTAATAACGGAAAAACATCAGATTCCCTGGAGATATAAGTTAAAGTCCTACAAATTACGAACGGTAAATAATAGCTTATTTACTTATAAGAATGGACGAATTTTACGAGAGATTAAAAAACTTTTAGTGCAAATTTAAAAATATTAAAAACGCGTTTTGCTGGATATCGCCAACATCTTCGGATACAATATTATCCTAGGAATGCTATGGCTTTATTTTAGCAACTTACGGATTAATTAGAAAAAACGGATATTTTCGTAAAATAAGATATTAAAAAAGGATAATCGAAAAATTTGCTATGTTATTAAGGAAGTACGGATTCCTAATTATATTTTTACAGTACCGCCGGAGTATCAAAAATTTAAGAAATTATTTAAAAATAAAGAAAATTACGAATTACCGCCATATAATTAATAGGACCATAAGATATTTATTAAGGAAAAATATTATTCTAAGCTTTATAAAATTTATTATATAAACCCAGAAAAGTTAAAGGTTTTATGAAAAAGCATACAATTTGATTTGAAAAAAGGATATATTTAATTTTCTAATTCTCCCGCCGGATATCTTATTTTTATAGTTCCCAAGATTAAGGATAATAAGCAAAAAATCGATAAAAATAAAGATTTTATTTACCGAAAAATAATTAATTACAAATAATTAAATAATATTATAATTAAAAATAAATATCCCTTAACCTTTATAAATATCTTAAAGGAAAATACCAGCAAAGCTAAGTGGTTTACGGCGTTTAATTTATAAGACGGTTATTACCGTATTAAAATAGCAAAGGGAGAAAAATGGAAAACGGCATTTAGAACGATATATGGACTTTATAAATACAAAGTAATGCCCATAGGATTTATTAACGCTTCCGCCAGTTTCCAAAGTTTGGTTATAATTACTTTACGACAATTTCTAAATAAATTCGTATTCGTTTACCTCGACGATATCCTTATTTATTTTAAGACTTTAAAGGAACATAAAAAGCATATTACTTAGGTACTTAAAACTTTGGACGAAGCTAACATTTAAGTTAACCTAGCTAAAAACGTATAGCATACCCAGAAATTAGATTTTCTGGGATTTATTCTTATTCCCGGTTAAATTCAGATTTAACGTTTTAAATTGGAAGTAATTAAGGATTGGCCTATCCCTAATAAAACGACCGTTATAGATATCCGACAAATTTTAGGATTTACGGGTTATGTATGTAGCCTAATTAAGAAATATGGAGATATAATTAGACCATTAACGAAACTTATTACCAAGGAGTACGTTAGAAAGGAATTTAAGTTTCCCGAAAAAGTAAAAAAAGCATTCCGGAAATTGAAAAAGGCGATTACCAATAGATTTATTGTAAAAATGCCAAATCTAGACAAAAAGAAACGCCTAAGGACAAATACCTCGGAATATGCCCTAGGCGCAATTTTGGAATAGTAAGAAAATAATAGCAAATGGTACCCAGTAGCATATTACTCCAAAGCTTTTCGAGATGTAAAATTCAGATACCAGATTTACGATAAAGAATTATTAGCAATTATTAACGCTTTTAAAAAATGGGAACTTTTCCTTAATAAAACGAAAAAACTTTTTAATATTTACTTTAACCATAAAAACCTTATTTGATTTATAAAAACCTAAGAACTAAACAAACGACATAAAAAATAAATAATTTTTCTATCCAGATTTAATTTTAAAATTTATTATATTAAGGGTAAAAAAAATATCCAGGCGGATATTCTTAGTCGCAAAGGAAATTACGATTCCAAAGTATCCAAAAAAAGCATATAGATATTATAATATAACCAAAACGGAATTATACAGCTATGTAAAATAATAAAAAAACCAATTATTGAATTTTTGATACGGTTCCGGAATTCTTACGATATAAAAGAACAGAAAAAAGTTTAGCAGCTAAAAAAATAACCAGAAAATTAATTATTATACCGTGGCAAAATCTATGTTCCCAAAGATTAACAAAAATAATTTATAAAGGAATTTTATAAAGATCCATTATACGGATATTAAGGAATTTTTAAAATTACCAGACGATTATAAGAAAAATATGATTTTCCGGAATTACGCCGAATAATTAAGAAAATAATTAAGGATTATAACGTTTGTAATAAGGCTAAGGTAGCATGCCATAAGCCCTATAGACTATTACAACCCATTAATATTCTAAATAAGGCATGGAATACCATAACTTGGAACTTTATTATTAACTTACCTCTATCCAAAAACCTAATTATTGGAATCGAATACGACGGAATGTAGGTAATCGTTAACAAACTTACTAAATATGGGTATTTCTTACTTTTCAAAGGAAATACGACGGCAGAATAATTGGCCTATACTTTTATTAGATATTACCTCGATAAGTATAAAATACCAGAAAAAATTATTTCCGACAAAGATACGCTTTTTATTTCAAAATTCGGTACCAGTTTTTTTAAATAAATTAGTATTAAACTTAAGTTTTTAACAGTTTATTATCCCCAGATGGATAACCAAACCGAAAAATTAAACTAAACCCTAGAATAATACCTTCGAAATTACGTCAATTACCAATAAAATAACTGGGTAAAACTTTTACCATTAGCTTAGATCGCTTACAATATATCTGTTAACGAAAATATGGGCATATTTCTTTATACAGTTATGTACGAACGGGATGCAAAAACAAAACGATTTAAACAATTATTTAATAAGGTACCCAAGATTATTACAGTTACCCCAAAAGTAAAAATATTAATAATAAAAATTAAAATAATCCAGACCCGTTTCCAAAATAAATTACGGTTTTTTTAATAACGAATAACCCAGTATTATAACAAAAAAAAATTAAGGGATTAATTCTAACGAAAGGAAATAAGGTTTACTTGCTACGCCGGAGGCAAAACGCAACCTTAAACATCTTTTAAATTAAAACAAAAAAACTTAACGATAAATTTAACTTTAAAAAACTTGGCCCGTTCAAAGTTAAAAAAGTCGTTTCCAAAACCAATTATCGACTGTCGTTACCCAAAAATATAAGAATATACCCTGTTTTCCATATTTTTTTACTTAAACCAGCACCCAAAAACGCCCCGTTAGAAATAAATCTGGAATTCGAAAAAGATTTTGACGAATACGAAATCGAACGAATACTGGATTTCCGAATGGTTAAAAATAAAATCCAGTACCTAATTAAATAGGAAGGATACTTATATGAAGAAAATACGTAGGAACCACTTAATTACTTGACGAATACGATAAACCTGGTTAAGACGTTTTACCGCCAGAATCCTGACCGACCATTTCTAATGCAGCTAAGGTCGCAGGCGATAACGGTCCCCCGCTTAAGTCCAACTCTACGGCGTTCTAATCGAAGGAAGTAAACGCCTCCGTTATGGCGTTTATCTCCAAAGCAAGCTGCGCTTACTTCATTTCTATACGCCGTCGCTTTTTTTCCATCCTTTCCTGTTCCTTTAATTGGTTCAGCTCGTAACCCTTAAAAAGCAGCTGCAACCCTTTTTCTTTTAAAATATCTTCCTAACGACGCAAGCATTACAACTTATTTATTCTTTTGGATATTTCCTTTTGAAATTTTCGCTGTAATTTCATAAGTTCGTCTTTAGCGGCACGACGTTCCCTTTGAAAACGGTTACGTTCAGAACTAATGTTCTTTAACGAGGATATGGCAACCGCTAGTCCGTCACAATAACGTTGACGACGAATACAATAGTAATAATTTGGAATACTTTCCGTTATGAAACATTCAAACTTTCCGGATAAAAGGCAGCTAAAACAAGGCAATACCTCAAACCCAAACTTGAGAATGTAAGCAGACCGGTTATCGCGAATTTGGCGCTGATTTACACGGGATTGGCGCGTTAGTTTTTTTGCTCGATCCGCCATGGTAAATTAGCGATAAGAAAAACAGTTTTTAATTAAAAAGGAGAAATGCTTACTTTTCTATCTTTGGGATAAAAATCCTAAGAGGAGAAGAATGGTATTACGGATCCCTGAGCAGACCCGTTCTGGAGGCCCCAGGGCTGCAAAAAGTGGAAAAGCTCCATACTTTAAGTTACGTAACTTAAAGTAATTTAACTGATTTATTAGATCACATAGATCATAATAATCTAGGTAATTTAACAGATTTAAAAGATCAGTATCATACCTGTAAAATGGAAAGGAATATAAGACTTCAGGTTTCTTATGTAAATAGTTACCTACTTAGTTTCGTTCCTTAGCTATTAATTTAAGCTCTTAATCCAAAGGTAATTGCACCGTTCTCTAATTAAGGGAAAAGTCTTTAAATCTCTTTAACGAACAGACCACTAAATCATTTTTCGTCTTATTGTTACCTGCAAATCAAGACCCTTTTCGGATACTGCTCATACCTCCAGGTGGACGTATAACAGGTTCGTTACAATTACAAATAAAATAACTAGGTTAAGAAATTATGAATCGCGTAATTGGCCTATAATACTAGCTATTATAAAAATATTAAAATAATATTAGCGAATATAAACTTTGGTTTTATCCCAAAGGTTTATAAAAAAACATGCGATAACGGTTTAATTAATATTAAAATAGTTTTTACGTTAAAATAATTACGAGAATTATATCAAAAAATAAAAACGGAATTAGAATTCGTATGGAATTAAATAAGCAAATATTACAACCACAAAAGGTTAAAAAAATTAATTTTCGAAAAAGGGGAAATGCTTTTCTTCGTTACCAAAAATATCCAAATAAAACAACCCAGCAAAAAACTCGATTTTGAGTATATCGGTCTATATAAAATCACTAAAAAAGTCTTAAAAAATAATTATTACTTAAAACTTCTATCAAAAATTAAATTTCATCCAATTTTTTACGTTTTTTTTATTCGAATCAATAACAAATACAATCAAAGTACATACGGCATAAAACGATATAAAAATAAAAGACGAATGTCACGGCGCTGTACGTCTCTTTGGCTTCTAGAAGATATTCTGTTATTATACGAAAAAAAAAGAGCTATTTAGTAAGCGCGTAACGCTTACATATATATAGCGAAACGGCGGCTTAAATAAGCCGCTTTGCTAATGCCGTAACAGTAACCCTCCCTTCTTAAGGTAATTGTCCTTAATTGCATAAAAAAATGAAAAATATAAATACTTTTCCCGGATTCGAACCCTAATTAACTGGTGGCGTATTAAGTATTGCAAAACGTCGTAACATTAATATGGCATACGCGCAATATAACCGAAATAAAGCCGCGCCAATAACCGGGTGGCGGGGTGCCATATAAAAAATACGTAATACCAGTTTTAATACGGAAATAATAATATCGTCGTACGGGATATTATTAACCCAATTAGATTTTGCCGCATATCCGCCTTTACCGCTTTTATAATATAAATACCAGGTTTCCTTCCAACTTTTATTTCTTATTTTTTTGTTATTTTTACGATACCTTTTTATTTCCCGTTTTGTAATTTTTTTCGTTATCGTAACGATATTTTCCCGGCCTTACATTATTTACGTAACGCCCGTTTACGCGAAACGGTTATGCATAATTTATTTTAAATATATTTTTTTTAATTATAATCCTAATATTAAAAAAAATACCCTTTTTCCGTTACCGTTTCGCGTCGGCCGTAACGGCAAAATACATATTTTATATTAAACGCCGAAAAACATATTAATTAATAAGTTATATACGTTATAATATTAATGTTACATTTACGAAGTACTATTATTATATTAATTTCTTAATGTATAACCGGCGGAAAACATTTAAAATAATTCCCTGGATTTGGATACCTTTTTTTACTGGGTGGATTTTTACTTCGACGTCAACCGCGACGACGACGACGAGACGATCTTCGACGACGACGGCAACGAAACATATGCATACCTTAATAATTTTCGTTAAAAACTTTACCGGGCGGTATTCCGACTTTATACTGCTTTTAAAACGGCCGAAAAAACCTACCGTATAACGTTCGGTATGACGGGCGTAAAAAAAAAGGTTAATATTATCCCTTAATTATAACTACGCCTTTAACATTATATATATAAAAAATCAATTATTTTGCGTAAGTCGCCGCCCGGCAGACTTTAATATAGATTTATAACCTTTATACCGCAAATAACGCCGTAAATATACTAAAATATATATTCCGTAATAACGTAATATTAATTTTGTAATAATAAAATAATATTTAAATTATCGCCTAAAAAAATAATCGAATATCGCCTAATTATTAATAATAAAAAATATTAATTATAAACGTTAACCAAATACGTTTTTCGTAAAAAAATATATATTATTATTTTTGTAACTTTAAGGTTTAATTAAGTAAATATTAATATTGTAATATTTTTTTTACGTTTTAACAATTTTTAATTATTATATTATTATTATAACGTTATGTTTTTTAAAGTTAAATTTTCCCGTATTACGTAATTATTATAATAATATACCGTTATTTAATTATTGGTTTTTTATAATGCGATTATTTATGGCATTAAAAGAATTAATATTTAATTTTATTAATTTTAATATAATATAAGTTTTATTATAACGTTACTATAATATTAATTTAATAAAATATTTTTTTACGTACGTTTTGCGTTATCTTTTATTATTATTTTGATAATACTCGGTATTAGTCGGATAACTTAAATTTATTAAAATTACTTTTATGGAATTCGGTTATATTAAAATGATATTTCTTAAAATTTATAACCGGTTCCTAAATAAGGTAATATAATTACGGCTATTTAACTTTATATTAAAAACGGTATTTAATATTTTTAAAACTTAAAAGTTTTTTAAAATATTATTTAATGTTTTTTATATTATTCATATTTATAACAATAACGCTTTCGGCCCAAATATCTTATTTCCTAATTATTATCTTTTATTTTAAAAAATTTAATTTATAACGTTAAATTAAGGAAATATAAAAAACTAAAAATAATTTATATTATATTGGCAGTTTTACGATTACGGCGCAAAAATATAATTTGGTAATAACGAAAAAGCTTATTTATTTATCGTTAAATTTATTATTAAACCGTTTTAATTTTATATAACGTATATTAACTTAAATTCAATTTTTTAATAAACATACCAATGTCATTACGGTATCGGTTAATTTATTCCGTATATCGGTTTTACGTTTCCGTTATTAATACTTTAACCCTTTTTAAGATTCGTTTTAATTTATCCGCAAAATTTATTATTTTAATATATTCCTTTTATTATATAAGCATTTCAGGAATTTCGGAAAATCGTTACGGTTCCGTATTTAAAATAAAGTAAAAACCATAATTAACAAAAAACGGCGAAACGCCAGTAATTTCGGATACGTAATTATTATTAGTAAATTCGGCTAAAAAAATTAATTTACTTAATTATTTTAATAAAACGAACAATAACCCTATAAATATTATATTATTATTATATTAACGATTTCCGTTTAATTATCGATTTAAAAGTAATAAATTATTAAAACCTAAAACGTAACGAACGCCTAAATATCGGCTTAATTTTTTCCAAAAAGTTAAAATAAATTATATGCCGTAATTCGATATAATTATGGCCGGAATACCATATAAACGGTATATATCGGAAAAGAAAACGTCGACGAAAGTAATTACAAATATATTCGTAACGGTAATAAAATAACGGATTTTCGTAAATTTATTAATTATTATAAAAATATATTTATAAATATGTTTAAATTTCTTATAAAGGGGAAAAAAATTAACGTAATTTACGGAAATATCGTTCTATAAACGGAACAAAACAGGTAAAAAATCGAAAAAGCTCGTCGGCAAGATTTTGGACGCCTTAATACGGCGGTAAAAATAATAACCTTATATAAACGTAATTATATTCCGTAATAAATATAACTAATAATAATTCCGTCGTAATAAATCGTATATTTTGAAATACCTTAAATAACTTATAAACGTTATATTATAATTACGATATAATATTTGTAATTTTAAGGCTTTATTGCCTAATATAAATAATTTATTTTTAATATAAATATGTTTTTATACCATTTTATAATCAGCTTTTATAATTTTAAGCGTTTTATAAATATTTAATTTAAACCGCTTATAAACTAAGTCCGCAAACGCCGCCAAAATATCGTTAGCTAATATGGATAACCTATAGGTATTATTGATTAATATTTTTATCGGTTAACTTATATTTATGGCGTATACCTTAAAAAAAGCTTTTTATTATTCGGATAAAAATATCGTTCGATATCGATATGTTATTTTATCGTTAATCGTATTATGGCGGTCCGTAAATTAAGCGCCAGATTAACATAATAATACATTTAAAACCGTAACTTTTTTCTTAATTTATAAATTATTTAAAACCGGAAATCGTTAAAAAATTCGGACCAACAAATTTAACGTTAATTTAAAAATCTTATAATAATAAAATATTATAAGTTTTTATAATCCGTAATAACTTATATGGGTTTTTTGCCTTTTATAATTTCGGACGTCATTTTTCGGAAACTTTAATAATAATTAATAATTTTTTATCGTAAATTTCGTAATTACATTTTATTAAGTTATATTTTATGAAAAAAATAATAAATTGTAAAATGCCTAATATATCGTATTACGAAAATATTTCCTTTAATGCTTAATCAGAAATATCGGTTTTTAAAATTATTTTGCGCCGAAAGTTATAATATAATAAAATAAATACCGTAAAAAACATTTTTAAGGTATTAAAAAGCCGTTATGGTATTTTCCGTTAAGAAATTTATTTATTTCGCTTTATTTATTAAAGTAGTTAAAAATTTCGCGATTAATAAAAAACCTTTTATAAATCGCCGGTAAAAATTTATAAAACTAAAAAAACGTTAAAACTTCCGTAACGTTCCGGAAATCTTTTATTATTAAATAATGTTAATTTTTTCGGGATTTATAATAATACCGTCGGTAAAAATTATTAAACTTAAATAACGTATTTTCGTTACGTTAAATTCGTATTTTCGAATATTAATTATTAATTCCGCATTTGCGAAATAACGAATTACTTTATGTATATAATTTATATATATATTTTTTTGCTTTTATTATAAATTAAAATATCGTTAAGGTAAGTTATAACATAATTATTTAAAATATTAAATAACGTATAATTAATATAATATTAAAACGAACTTATAACGTTTATTATGCCAAAATTTATAATAAAATATTCGAATAACTCGAATCGAATTATAAAAATTATTTTTTATTCGTCCTTAAAGGCGATACGTAAAAGATTAAAAATGGTAACGATATCGAGTTTCGTAAATATTAATACCGAATAAAAAACGTCCAAAATTTCCCGGATTAAGAGAATAAAGTAATAATTTTTTACCGTAACGTTATTAAGGCCGCGGTAATTAACGCAAATACGTATTTTATTTCCCGGTTTTTTTACAAACAAAATAAGGGCTATTATTAAAAAATTGCTAAAACGGATAAAGCTTTTTTTTAAGTAATTATCGATATATTTCCGTACCGCCAGCAGCTCGTAAAAGGATATAACCTTTGCGCGGTTATATAGTAACGTTTGGCCTAAAAATAACTTAATTTTATGGTCGAAAAATCGGTACGGTAATAAAAAGTCGGCGTTCCGAAAAATAAATGCCCTTATTAAGTTATTATATTTAGGTAATAACTTTTTAAAAATTTCGGCTATTATTGCCGGTAATTTGCCGTTAAAATATTTTTGTATATTTTTTTCGGTTACGCGGTATAATTAAAGTATTTCGGTTATTTAATTATAAAAAGTCCGTAATCTAAAAAAATAATATCCGGATCAATATTATCGTTTTAGATAAAAATATTATATAAAATTACGGCAAGCGTTAATAACGCCGTTTCGTTTATAAATAATAATTAAAAGGGTAAAATAACGATTTCGCGTAATATATTTATAAAGGCGAAAAATTTAGCCAAAAATATAAAATTTATTATTACATTTTTTATACGGCAAAACGTTAAAAAGTTAATAACGTGGAATAATCGTATTATTACGGGTGCGATATTAAAATAAGGCAAAAAGGTTAAAAGGATAAAAGGTAATTCGGTTAAAAATAAGGAAATTAAAAACTTTAATACCGTTTCGTTATTTATACGTATTATCTTCATTATTTAATCGATTAACGGATTATGCTTTCGAAATTAAAATAGCCTGAAAATAACGTTAAAACCGTTTAAGGGTTATCGGTAAAAGGTAAAGTTTTCCGTAACGGAATTTATACGGAATTATACTATATAAATCGTTATAATTAAACTGGCTATAATTTTATTTATTAATTTAAATTAACGTAACTAAAAGGTTAAATAATAAAAAATATTATTTTAATGCGCGAAATTATTATTAATAAATTTTATAAGTAAATATCAGTAATTTATTATAAATTATACCGGTAATACCGCGTTATCGTTAAATTACAAATAAAATAAAACAAAAAAATATATTAAAATTTATAAAACGTATATATAAGTTTGATTTATTATTATTGTAATAACTTAATAAATACCTTTAATCGTAATTTATCTTAAAAATTAAACGTTTTCCTATTACGTTATATTAATATTTAATTACGGTATTATAAACGATATATTAATTATTATAAATTACGGGCGCCGGTTAAGGTATATAAAAAATAATATTTTTTTCCGTAATATATATAAAGGTTTAACCTGTGCCGGCGTTATTTTTCCTTTTTGGTTAAAAAAGGGCGGGGCCCGGTAACTTTAATTATTATTATATTTAATTGCATAAATTCGGACCCGGAAGGCGTTAAAGCGCTTGGCGAACGTTATAATATCGCTTTATTAACGGTTTAATTTTTAGTTATACGTTTACGGAAAGTCCGATTTGCTATATTATTAAAAAAGTTTTTAAAAAGCTGTATTTACCCTTAATTATTTTCGGGAATAAAATATTATATTTACAGAACGAAAGTTTTTTAAAGTACCCCGTTAACTTTTTGTTATAATACGATAATACGTAAAGCTGGCGGTTGCCGGCTTTAATCAGCCAGGCGTATAAAATTATCGATAAAATCGGCGAATGCTATTAAGCTTTATTCCAGGGTTTAAAAATCTTTATGGGCCTAAGTTAACATATTAATAATAATATAAATTTAATTTAAAAAAAAAGTATATCGCTTATATCCCGTTATCCTTATAATTACGTCTCGGGATTTGTAAGTTATATTATTATATTATTGATTTTATCGTATATATATAAATAAATATTACCTTAAAGTTGTTAAGTTATATATATAATGTAATTTACGGCCGAAAAATAAGTATTTCGATTAATCGTAAGCTTTATGCGTATTAAGAAATATTAATTAATATATTTTTTTAACGGATTATTACATTTTTAACGTTATCCTTAAATATAAACGGCTTAAAACTGTAAAGGCGGTAATTATCGGTTATTCCGAAAAAGGTCTGTCGTAAATCCGTTAAAGGTTAAATAATGCCGAATTATAAAATTATTTTAAATAAAATATTAACGAACAGCGGTAATATGCCTTTTATAACTATAACTTATTATAATAACCGTTTTGCGGCGGTTAGGCATTTCCGTAAGTAAAAATTTTTAAAAGCAAATTATTCCGTTTATTATAACGATTATTTTGTAATTACGAAACGTTTTCGAAATTAGTTTTATTCGATTATAATTTAATCCGCGGTAATTAAGCGGTTATAGAGCTAGCGGTTTTTATGTAATAATTATTTTATATTCGTAAATTATTTTTTAATTTAAGTATTTTTGTATTTTAAACGTTAATAAATTTTTTTAAAATTTGCAAAAATATCTTTAAATATTTTTTAAATATATTCGTATTATTTAAAAAAGCGCTTTAACGGCATAAAGTTGTAAGTAAGCCGTATTATAACGGCAGCTAGATAAAGGAATTCCTGAAAAAATACCTTAAAGTTCGTAAATTAAAGGAGTAACGTTACGTTGTTATTTTATTTATATTTAGAGGTAGGCGTATTAGTACCCGTATTACCCTTTTTAGGAATCGGGAGATCTAGGGACGTTATAGCGAAATGGCGACGTAACAGCGGCAGACCTGGGGCGCGGTATAAGCGGTATTATAACGAAGTTATATAGGCTGCCATAAAGTTTTTTTTTTGAAAGGGTAATAAACTGTTACGGCGTTATACGTCTTTTTAGCTTCTGGAAAATATTCTGTTATTGCACGAAGAAAAAAAAAGAAAGTTATTTAGTAAGCGCGTAACGCTTACATATATATAGCGAAACGGCGGCTTAAATAAGCCGCTTTGCTAGTGCCGTAACAATGAATAAGCATATAAAATAAAAGAATTATCGATATACAAAAAAAAACCGGATTTACCCAGTATCTAATTAAATAAAAAAAGCACTCGAACTCCGAAAATACCTGAAAACCTACTAAAAACCTTATTAGCGCCTAACGCCTATTAAAAAACTTTTACCAACAACGATAGGCGTATTCCAATTCACAGTTAACTAGTTAATTACCGAAATATCAGGCCAATCGGCCGCAACCTGTATTAATATAGCAGCCGTAATGACGGCCTCCAATTGCTTTTGTTCCTGACGCTTTTATTCCTCCAATTCGTCCAATAATTAAAGTCTACGTTATACCATAATAATGCCCTTCGAACGAACTAATACCTTTTGCTTACGCAGGCGAATAAAACGAAAAAAAACATTATTTATTTTTTCCTAATAACGATATTAAGCCTTAAGTAAAACCGTTAAAACTTTAACAGTCGTTTTTTAGCAAGCGCTTTCTCGTATTTCAGTCGTTAATATTTTCGACGAATATTTTATAAGAAAAAAAATTGATATACTGGTATCATTACAAAACCGACCTCGATTAATATATTTCTTATACTTTAAAACGTTTTTTATTATTTTAAACTTTATATTTTTCGAAAAATAATAAAAGTAAGATATAACTTCGTACCCGAATTCGTTAAAGGCTGTTACGAGATCAACACGACGAACGGTAAAAAAAACGAAAAATACAACGAATTTTGGAAATACAAAACGACATAATTAAGAACAAAAAAGAGGTTATTTACTAAACAAAAAAAAAAAAGAAATCTTAAGGGCAAAATTTTTTTAAAAAAATCGTATTACGACTTAACAAGCTCTGGCCTCAAGAAACGGTTAAACAAAGATCATACGAGCCACCTTTCGGATTACGTAACGGTAATTACCGCCAAGCCAATAATTATCAGTAACTAAAAATAATCCCAAATAATTATAATCACTACCGGCTGCATAATCAGAAATAATTAAATTAAAAGGAAGAAAAATATATACGCTTATTATTTCTATAATTTAAATAATTTCAGCTTGTAATAATAATTCGTTACCCAAGGCAACCTTGGTATTACGAGACGTAATACGTTACTATATCCATTATTTAGATTCCTACGGCACTCCTACTAACATAAACCCGTACGACTAAAGTTTAATAGTTGGTTAAACCCTTTAGCTCGTTACAAAAAATCGTAAAACATTTCAATAATATTAGGTATTATTAAATAGTAAAAAATCCACATATAATTTGCATAAATAACGTTAGAAATAATATATTATTATCTTTAGCGTCAAGCCGTTAGCTTTTAACGAATTTCGGGCGTTAATACGATATATAGACTAAAGCAAAACTTAAAATAATGAGAACTTCAACATTAGCAGCTCTACTTCTGTTTTGCTGATTGATAGGGTTAGCACGTGTCGGCTAGCAGGGGGTGCTCTAGCACCTCATATACGGAAGATTCTCTCTGATCGGAACATATATGTTCCGGGACTAGATCATCTTAAAGTGCAGTGCGCGTTCTAGAGCACCTGCAACTAGTCATCAATACATACACAACTGATGTCCCTTATATCTGACAGCACGAGCGATAAGTATCAGCTTTTAAAGTTAACCAAACTGCTCCTAAGCTTTTGGCTTGCTGATCTCTCTAGACTTACATGTCTTCAACTTATTCGTAAAGAGAAGTCTTAATTTCTCAATATTGCATTAATCTTCGAAATTTGTTAAAAGTTAACGGTTTGGCGCCAAAGATGGTAATATGTTATTTCTGACGCTACCTATATAAATTATATATAAATTCTTTATTATTTAATAATATTTGCTATGTTTTAAATTATTTCAATATTTTTATATTATTTTTTTAAAAAATCTTCTAATAATATAATAAATATTATTATAATATTAAAATTTTTATCATAATATTAACATAATTATAAATGTAATTATATTTAACTGTTTATATAATAATTTTTATATTTAAAAATTTGAATGAAATTATATTTTAATTATTTTTAAAATTATTAATTATATATATTCTAACTAATTTAACAACCGTAAATCTGTTAAAATTAATAGGTTAAGGGGAATAATTTTTATTTATATAACGAAAATAATAATGTATATTGAAAATTTGAGAAATATTTTTATAATTTTAAAAAATATTATTCTTTATTACTGTTTATTTTATATATTTAATATTTAATATATATCTCATATTAATAACATTATTTTTATTGTTATCAAAATAAATATGAATTTTATAATTATAATTTCCTTAAAAAGCTTTTCAAATAATATATATAATTATAATACAGTAATCTGAAATATTTTATATTATAAAACTTTAACATTATTAAAAATGTTCATTTGCTTTCGTAATATATTTATTGACGGAATTAAGCGATAATTTGTAAAAAACTATAAATAAGTATTTTTAAAACTGAAAAAAGTATATACTAAAATAAAAAAATTAATAATATATTTTTATTATTTATATCATTTTCGAAATTATTTACAATATTTATTATAAGATATTTATTATTATATATTATTTGGTTAAATAAATTTTTATATTAATTATATCTTATTTCTTTTATTAAGTATTTGAAACATTTTCTGAAATATTGCAACAATAACAACAAAGTTTAATTTATTTTAATTGTTTTATTAACTTTAAAAAAATTAAAATGATTTATTTTTATTTTATTTATTATAATTTAATATTAACAATAACCATTTAAAAACTTTTATAATTATAAATATATTTATTTATATATTTAAACAGAAACAAAGTGTGACGGCTAGGGAGTTTAATCAACTATTAAACTTTAGTCGTACGGGTTTATGTTAGCAAAAATATCGTGGAAATCTGAGTAATAAATACAGTAACGTATTACGTCTTGTAATTCCAAGAGTGCCTTGGGTATCGATATTGTACTGTAAGCTAAAGCTATCTAAATTATGGAAATAATAAGCGTATATATATATATTGGTTCTTAGTATTACTGCCCATGTTTGCTTAACTGTGCTCAGCGAATTTTTGCTGAGCAGTTGCTCAGTACTGATCACTCGTGCTCAGTAGATCTTTGCTGAGCACCCATCACGTGACCAGACAGGTGGTCTCTGTTATCCTCGTTGACCGTTTCCTGAGGCCGGAGCTTGTCAGATCGTAATACAAAGGTTTACTCATATTAAAAATTCGAAAATATAAAAAATATTTAGATCTAAAATGAAAGTTAAATTTACGAAACATTACAAATATATTTTATTTTATTAATTAAAGTTCTCCAATAGAGTTATAAGTTTAATATATATTATAAAAATATAAACATTTATTTCTAATTTTCACTATTTTACTTAAAAATATATACTTAATTTAATAATATATTTTTATATGATAAAACATTATTAAAAATTCGTAAAAATGTTTTTTGAAAAAGTTAAACATTAACCGAAAAGATATAGTCTTTCTATTTAATCTTTATATTTACTGAATTACATAATTATAATACAATATTAATATAACTAAATTTTAAATTTCTTGTTAAAATAATTTCGTTTTAAATTAAATATATTACGGTAATATATAATGTATAAATTGATTAAAAATAAAATTTTATCTTATTATTATTGTATAATTATAATTACGAATTTTTATAAAACAATTACAAATATATTTTTACGTAAATTAATAACAAATTTTTTAAAAACTTAGCATAGTATTTTCGGAATATATATATTTTATAATAAGAAATTAAATATATCTATAACTAATTTAAAATTTCCACATTGTTTCGTGTAAATAAAAATATTCACTATGTTAAATAAAAATCATATTTTAAATTACGTTAAATTTTAAATATTAAATACATTTTTTGAAAAAAGTATATCATTTTTTATAACATATAATAATTTAAAAATTACAATCTAATATTTATTTTAAACGATAATTAAGTTATAAATGGCTAAAAGCCGTAAATTGATATAACTTATTGCAAAGCTAGGCTGTACGTGGTTAAAAGCTTTGATTAGCTTTTAACAAGTTTCGAAGGTTAATACGGTAATATTGCTAAAGACTTGTATTTTCTCTTAGTTTAACTTAGAGACTGGCAGACTTAATCAACTTTTACAAATAAAAACAGATAAATGCACAGGCTCGAATGGATGACCTATAAGGACTTTGCAAAAAAAGCAGAGCAACTGAGTGTTATGACCTAACGGCCTTGGCCTTTTACGAACGGTCGAGCTCTTGAGAAAATCCAGTCTCGACCTACGTTAAGAGATTACGTAACCGGCTTAATAGGGCTTAAACGTTACTATTGGCTTAAAGACTTAATTAATTAAATAGTTTTAAAATAATTTAAAATATATATATTTATTAGTTTCATAAGTTAAATAATTTTAATTTATAAAATAATATTATTATTTAAAATATTTTTAGAATTACGAAATATAATATAATTATTATATTTATTATTTAAAATCCGATAATATTTTTATTAATATAAAGCTCTATAATTAAAGTTTAAAAATTAATTTAATTATTTAGTTATTATACGTTATATATTTTTATTTAATAATACTGTTAAACTTTAGCAATATCGCCGACGACATATCTACCAGCAAACAGCCCGAACAGCCTATTTACTAAGTTCTTAATTACTCGGACACTGGAATAAAATCCGAAAAGGAAAAAAAAAGTTTCGCCTTTTTCGCGAAAAAGTTCTTCGATGACTAGATGCCATAATCGAACGCATTTTCCAGCTTAAAAGAAATAATAATAATCTTACAACGTTCTTTTAAGCCGCCGATAAAAAGCTTAAAAAAAGCTCTCGAAACCGAAAAATCTTTTCAAATAAACCAAATTATCCAGCTAAATTTTATTAAGGAATTAGAAAAAATCCTTAAATCTTTTAAGCTAGACTTTTTTAAAAGAGTTTTAATCAAATTATAATTATTTTTAATTTAATACCAAATATATTTTGGGTATTTTTCTATTTAACTTATTACGCCTATTATACGAATTGAATTCGTAATTAAACGATTTACCGCAAATATAGTTATTTAATTTAAGCCCGTTATAAAAACAATACGTTATTTTATTAATCGAAAAATAAAACCAAAAAATAATACGAATTTATAACGATTACGAACAATTCGAGCAAATATTAATGAAAGTTTTCGAAATAATAAATAAAAAAACAAAAACCAAGATATAAATCCAGCAATTGTAATAAAAAGGATCCGTATTTAGTTATAGTAATATACTAATTTAGTTAGCAGCTAAATTAAACTGGAGATAAAAAGTATTAATAGCTAAGTTTTTCGACGGCCTAAAAAAAATACAAAAAAAGCTTTTTAGGTTTAATCGGCCTAAATATCTGTTAAATTATATTATTATAAGGGTTAAAATTAATAATCGACAATATACATAGCATATTAAAGGTATTTAAAAAATAATAGCAAACCTTAACATATAACAAATATTAACGTTTTTCGATATAGCAATATTTCTTATAATATAAAATTAGAACTTATAGAACTAAAAGCTATTTATAAAAAAGATTAAAGCCAGATTAAATATTACAATTATAACACAATAAAGCATAAAGTAATATGGTATAAAGCATTTAAAAAACCTTATTAAGATAACTGGAAACCTGTACTTAAAGAATAATCCAGAAAAAAACCAAAAAGACGAAAATAAATTTATTAACATAATTTAGCCTAAGCACATACCCGGTTTTCTATAGCGAAAAGTCTAATAAGGAATACGAAAAACCAGAAAACCGGCTTAACAAATATTGCAAATATAATAAAAAACCTTATAAGGATAATTACGCGAATACTAAAATTAAACAGAAAAAATCTGTTTCGGAACCCCTAATCGATACGGTAAAATGCATGCCATATATTGTCGACGACGAGAATATCTTGATTATGAAAAAAAAAAAATTAATTTACGGACGGATTACCCGTATATATTATGAAGGATTCGATTTTCCAAATCTGTGACGGTTAGGCGGTTTAACCAACTATTAAACCTAAGTCGACGGATTTATGTTGGCAGGAGTATCGTAGAAATCTGAACAATGGATACAGTAATCGTATTACGTCTCGTAATACCAAAGGCGTCTTGGGTAACGAACGGTTATAATGCAAACATTTGGTATTAATAAGTATTGTAAGTTAAAGTTATCTAAATTATGGAAGTAATAAATGTCTTTATACTTAATTTTTTCATTTTGTCGAACTCGGCTTTAAAGGTTTTACGATTAAGTCTATCGAACCTGGCTTTAAAGGCTTTACGATCGATCTTGTCGAGTTATTACGTAATTCGACCCATATGGCTTAATTACTGTTACGACCGTTTTCTAAGGCCGCAGCCTATTAGGTTATAATACGATCCTCCTTTTTCATAATTTTCGTTCCGAAGATTTTTTTTTCTTCTGTAAGTTTCCTTCTTATTATTATGTTAAATCGTATTAAAAACCCGATTAATAAAAAAACGAAAAAACGAAATAACTTGCTTAAATTAATTACTTTTCGAACCGTAAATATGCCAGTATGTTTTTATTATATTCGTTGCGGGTTATTATTTTGTCATATTTTTTCGTCGGATTTTTCCAGATGTAAAAAGTGCGTAATACGGAACTAGGGCCTTTGTAATGTTAACGGCTTTTTTATTTTTTAATTCGAAAAGTTCGTTTCCAATTACCTTAAGGTTAAAATAGAATTTGAAAAAGCCGAAAAAGAAGCAAAGCAGGCGTAGGTTAAAGTTTGTCGTTTTCGAAAACAAAAGAAATTATGGGCCGATCATATAGTACGTATGCTATTTTGTAAGTTTCGGTTCCTAGAGGAGTTGGATAAGTTGGAACGTCGAAAGAAACAGGTTAATCGGGAGGCCGCTAAGATTGCTATGGCGGAAGCCGCTTTTTCTTTTAATTAATCCAACCTGGAATTTATAAATTGGTTATTTATTAACTGGGGAACTTTTAACCTTGCCGATTTCGGCGTTATTAGTAAAAGTTTTTTTAATAGGCGTTAGGCGCCAATAAGGTTTTTGGCAGGTTCCCAGGTATTTTCGGAATTTAGGTATTTTTTCCATTTAATTAGGTACTGGGTAAGTCCGTTTTGTTTTCGTATGTTAAATATTTTTTTTTATTTCGTATGCTAATTTATTTTTTTATTTTTACGTCGTTTTATATTATATATACTTTAATTATGTTTGTTATTAATTCGAATAAGGAATTATGAAAAATTAGATAAAATTTAACGTTTAGTAGAAATTTTAATTAATAATTATTTTCTGAGATTTTTTTAATAATTTTATATAAACCAATATATTTAAAATCGAGTTTTTTATTAGGTCGTTTTGTTTAAATATTTTTTGTAACGAAGAAAATTATTTCCCTTTTTTCGAAAGTTAATCTTTTTAACCTTTTTTGGTTATAATATTTGTTTATTTGATTTCGTACGAATTCTAGTTTTATTTTTATCTTTTGATGTAATTATCGTAACTATTTTAACGTAAAAATTGCTTTGATATTAATTAAACTGTTGTTATGCGTTTCCTTATAGATTTCTAGAGTAAAACCAAAATTTGCATTTATAGGTGTTATTTTAATACTTTCGTAATAACTGATATTATAAGTTAATTAAGCAATTAGTAACTTTTTAACCCAGTTATTTTTTTCGTAATTAATGTAATATCATAAGTAGGTTTTTAAGGTTTGGTTTATTTGGTTTATTTGTTTATTCGTTTAAGGTTTAAATACGCTAAATAATTTGTAATTTAGGCCGATTTATGCCATAAGGCCTTACCAAAATTTAGATGCAAAAATTATTTTTTTGTTTGATATAATTTTTATTAGTAATCCGTATACGTTGAAAATATGTTTGAAGAAAATATATATTAGTTGTTCGGCGTCTGTGTTCTTATAATATGGTAAAAAATAGGAAAATTTAGTAAATCGATCGATTATTACGAAAATACTATCGTAATGTATTTCCGTAACTGAAATTTTTGACATAAAAAATTTAATAATAAAATTAAATGTAATTAAATATTATGGTCGTTTTATAATTGGTAATGGCTGTAATTTTCCGTATGGCTTATGTCGTCGTACCTTTACTTTGGCGCAAATATCGTATTGCCGTATGATTTTTTGTACTGTTGATTTTATTTTAGGAAAAGAATATATGCGTTAAAATTTTTTTAGGGTTTTATAAATCCTTAGATATCCATGTAATTGATGTTCGTATATTTTTCGTATTAGATCTTTTTAATATTTTTCTGGAATTTACATCTTATCTGTTTTTTTGGTTTTCTAGGAGATTATTATTGTACTGTTAAATTTTCTGGTGCATATTGCAAAGTACTGTGTTATGACCCAACACCCTTGGCACATCCAGAAACAGTCAAGACAAGTGGAGCGCTAGGAGAAGGGTCACGTGACAGGATTATTGGGATCTTGCAAGATCTACGAAAGACAGGATTATTGGGATTTTGCGAAATTTACGAGAAATAAGATTATTAAGATTTTGCAAGATTATCAAGATCCGGCAAAATGTAAAAAATCAATAAATAATATATAGATATATTTATTTTTATAATTTAGATAATTTTAATTTACAATATATATTCGTTACCCAAAACGCCCTTAGTATTACGAAAACGTAATACGTTATTATATCCATTATTTAGATTCCTACGATATTCCTGCCAATATAAACCCGTCGACTTAAGGTTTAATAGTTGATTAAATTATTTAGCCGTTATACGTTGCAAGTTTTTGTTCAGTAGTACCGTCAGACTTTGAGCAATATTGCCGATACTATGTCTACCAGCAAATAACCCGAACAACTTACTTACTAGGTCCTTAAGGACCTTAATATCGGAATAAAATCCGAGGAAGAAAAAAAGCAGCTTCGCTTTTTTCGGAAGGAAGTTCTTCGACGCCTGGATGCTATGAACGAACGCATCTTTTAACTTAAACAGGACAAAAATAACCTTATTACGTTCCTCCAAGCCGCTTATGAAAAATTCAAAAAGAAAGGGAAAGCTCCTGAAACTGGAAAGCCCTTTCGGTCGAGCCAGGTTATTCAGTTAAACTCCATTAAAAAACCAGGAAAGGTTTTTAAACCCCTTAAGCCAGAACCCTTTGATGGAATTTTAATTAAACTATAACTATTTTTAACTTAGTGCCGAATATACTTTGGGTACTTTCTTATTCGACTTGCTATACCCATTATACGAATTAAGTTCGCGGTCGGACGATTTACCGGGAGCGCGGCTATTTAATTCGAACCCGTTATAAGAAAACATATTACCTTATTTCAAAAAAAACAGAACCCGGAGGTAATGCAAATATACAATAATTATAAGCAGTTTAAGTAAATATTAACGAAAGTATTCGGGATGGTAAACGAAAAAACCAAAGCCGAAATATAAATTTAATAATTACGACAAAAGGGATTAATATCCAATTACGGCAGCACGCTTATTCAGCTAGTATTTAAACTAAATTAAGGATAAAAAGCATTAATAGCTAAGTTTTTCGACGGCCTAAAAAAGGAAATACAAAAGGAACTTTTTAAACTGGACCGGCTTAATTATCTGTTAGATTATATCGCCATAATAATTAAAATTAATAATTAACAATACGCCTAATGTACCAGAAATACCAAAAAAAAAACAATAACAAGCTTCGATATACGGCTAATACTAGTGCTCCTCGACGTAACAATATTTCCTATGGCACTAAACCAGGCCTTATGGAACTGGGAGCTATTTACAAAAAGAATTAAAGCCAGATCGAGTGCTATAATTGCGGAAAAAAGGGGCATAAGACTTATAAATACCTTTTACCTAAAAAGCTACGACGAAATAATTAGAAATTTATACCCGAAAAATAATCCAAGGAAAACCAGAAAAAAAAAGGCAAACTTATTAACATAATTCGACTAAAGTATATGCCAGGCCCGCCGTAGCGAAAAATTTAACAGGGAATACGAAAAGCCAGGAACCTAGCTTAGCAAGTAATCAAGAAATAACGGAATATCTTTAAAGGATAATTAAAGGAATACTAAGGTTAAACGGAAACGGTTTGCCCCGGAACCCTTAATCGATATGGTAAAATGTACGTTATTTATTACAAACGACGAAACTGCCCTATTTACGAAAAATGGAAGCGATATATTCATAGCAAAATCATCCGTATATATAATAAGGGATTCGATTTCCTTAATAAAACAGGAAATAACAAAAATAATAAACAATAATATCGATATTTTCGATCTATAACCCTTAAAAACGATTTTTTTTAATTAGCGGTAACGGAAAACTTTTTTTGTCATTATAAATAATATGATTACCAAACGGAAAAGGAATTAATTTAGCATACCGTGGAAAAATATTACCAGAAGGCCATTATAAATCTTTATTTTCAATTGGCATTTATTATAAATCTTAATAAGCGACAAGCCTTAAAAGAGGAAATTTAACGATTTATACAAGACCTTTAGTAGGAAAGCGATAAAGCTTAATGGGAAACTATATATCACATTAAAGAACGGTTTACTTAATAAAAAAAGAATTATAGCAAAATTAAGAATAATTGATACGGCTTGAAGGTATAGTACGTCGACAAAAACGACAGATACAGCAGTTAAATGCGCTGTATAAAAATTATAAACGAAGTTCGATAAATTCGAAAAGGAATTAAAAAAAAAGGTTACCTATAAAAAAGCCGTAAGATAACGAAACTTAAAGGAATTAAAAGGAATTCCCAAAAAAGCTTTAAACGCGATAATAAAAGCTATTAATAACTTTATCACTTTGGATATACGAATCGGAACGCATTGGTACACCGTAATAGTAAACTACGGAACTATGTACGGAAATTACGTCGCACCGGATATAATTAACGAACTTAAATTATTATGGAAATATAAGTTAAAACCCTATATAACGACGAACGCCGAAAGTTAAAATTTCGCTTACGATAACGGAAAAATTTTTTACGAAATTAATTATTTTAAGATTTTTATTTAAAGACGATACTAAATAATTAATTTCGATATCGTTTTATTTAGGAATTATAACATAATCTTAAAATTACCATGAATACGTTAGTACGGAATCGTAATTAATGGAGGAATTAGCCAGGTAAAATTTTTTTTACCTTCTATTAATAAACAAAAAAAAGAAAATATAAGATCTTAATATTCGATCGAAGATGGCGACAAATACAAATATAAGGACATAATAAATACCTTATTACCCAAAGGAATAAAATATAAAAAAAATATTAAAGAAAAATATAACGTATTGTTATTATTATTAAAGCGAAATTACGGCAACTGAATAACGATTTGGAATAGCAGCCCCAAAAGTTAAAAAAATTTAACTAATATGTTATTATAATACTATTAATATAAACAGCTTTTCAAAAAGGAATTCGATACGAAATTACCGGAATACAGCAAATAGGATTACGAAATTATCCTTAAAAAAGGTTCTTTAACGAAATTTTACCTTATTTACAACCTTAGCGAAAACGAATTACACATTTTCAGAAAATATTTGGAGGATCGGTTACAGAAAAGATGGATTCGACCTTCAAAGTTATTAACAAGATACCCTATATTTTTCGTACCCAAAAAGAACGGGAAATTGCAACTTATAGTTAATTATCGCCAATTAAACGATATTACCGTTAAAAATCGAATACCATTACCGTTGATCGCCGAAATGAAAAACCGCTTTTACGGAGCCAAATAGTTCATGGCATTCGATCTTAGGGATAAATATAACCTTATTAAAATTAAGAAAGAATACGAATAAAAAACAGCTTTCAGGATAAAATACGGATTATTTAAGTACCTGGTTATATCAATAGGACTTACAAACGTACTAACGACCTTCCAGCAAATGGTTAATTATATGTTACGAAAATATTTCGATATTTTCGTCGTATGTTACCTCGACGACATCCTTATTTATTTAAAAACAAAAAAGGTACATATAGGATACGTTTATAAAGTTCTTTAAGTTTTATAAAACGCAAAGCTGTTAATTAACGCAAAAAAAAAATTAATTCCACAAATAAAAAGTAAAATATTTGGAATATATTATTACCCCAAAATATATTAAAATAAACCTTAAGAAAGTTGTTATAGTTATAGAATGAAAAATACCAAATACGGTTAAGGAGGTATAAATATTCCTTGGATTCGCAAATTATTATAAGAAGTTTATTCGAAACTTTAGCAGGATAGTTATACCCTTAACTAATCTTATTAAGAAAAAAAAAAGTTCAGATGGACGCCAAAAATAAAAAAAACGTTCTAGGAAATCAAAAACGCGATTATTAATAAGCCAATATTAATTATGTACGATCTAGTACGCCCCGTTAAATTAAAAACCGATTTTTCGGATTACGCGTTAAGCGTAATAATCGGATAACGGGATAATTAAGATAAACTGCACCTTATTACATTTTTCTTATACAAATTAAAGGGAGCCGAACTTAATTACGGTATTCCAAATAAGGAATTTATGGCCATTATTATGGCATTTCGAGAATTCAGGCACTTCCTAAAGGGAAATTTGCACTAGGTTAAAATTTATACGGATTATCAAAATTTTACCCGATTTATTACGACCAGGGAACTTATAAGATAATAATTAAGGTACGTAAAAAAATTGGCGAACTTCGATTTCGTTATTATCCACAAGAAAAGATCGGAAAATAATAAAGTAAACGCCTTAAGTAAACGACCAGATCTCGAAAAAAAATTGGTTAAAATTAGCCGAATAATTTTCGATATTACTTCAAAGAAATATTTATGCCTACGACAAATTGGAATAATACGGGCGGTACCCTTTAATATATATCAAAAAATTTAACAATATAATAATAACTTACCGAAAAACCAAAAAATAAACAAAATACAAATGCTAAAAGAATATTAGGAAAGCCTGGTACGAAAAATATACGAATATTAATTATATGGATATCCAGGGATCCATAAAACCTTAAAACGGCTTTAACGTACGTATTATTTTCCCAAGATGAAAATAATGGTTTAAAAGGTTTAAAAATAATGCGATTTGTATAACAAAACTAAGTCATAACGATATAAGCCTTACGGAAAATTACAACCATTATCGGTTTCAAAGAAACCTTAGGATTTAATTATTATGGATTTTATCATTAAACTTTCTTTATCCAAAGATCCAGCGATAAAAATATATTATAATAGTATTTTCGTTATTATTAATCGATTTACGAAATTTTCTTATTTTTTACTTTATTATAAAGATATTAATACGGAACAAATGGCATATATTTTTTTCAGAAATATCTTTAATATATACGGATTACTATACGAAATTATCTTAAATAAAGGAATTATGTTCGTTTTAAAATTTTAGCAAGGTTTATGTTATAAATCGGCCTAAATTATAAGTTATTTAGCGCGTTTAAATTTTAAACGGATAAATAAATAAAACGATTAAACCAAATATTAAAAATATACTTACGATATTATATTAATTACGAATAAAATAACTGGGTTAAAAAATTACTTATTACTTAATTAATTTATAATACCAATTATTATAAAAGCATTAAGATAATTCCGGCATATGCGAATTTTGGGTTTATACCAAATGTTTATAGGGATATATATAACGGACCTATTAATATCAAAATAATTCTTACGTTAAAACAGCTTAAATAATTACATTAAAAAATAAAAATAAAATTAAAATTCGTACGAAACCAAATAAGCAAATATTATAACGAAAAAAGGTTAAAAAGATTAATTTTCGAAAAAAGGGAAATGGTTTACTTCGTTACCAAAAATATTTAAACGAAAAAACCCAGCAAAAAACTTGATTTCAAGTATATCGGCCCATATAAAATTGCCAAGAAAATTTCAGAAAATAATTACTAATTAGAATTTTCACTAAAAGTTAAATTCTATCTAATCTTTTACGTTTCCTTATTCGAATTAACAGCAAATACGATTAAAATACGTACGGCATAAGACGATATAAAAATAAAAAACGAATAAGCATACGAAATAAAGAAAATCTTCGATATACGAAAATAAAACGGACTTACCTAGTACCTAATCAAATAGAAAAAGCACCCGGATTCCGAAAATACCTGGGAACCCGCCAAAAACCTTATTGGCGCCCAGCGCCTGTTAAAAAACTTTTACCAGCAACGTCGAAAGCGGCAAAATCGAGGGCCCCCCAGTTAATAATTAATTAATCGGTGGGCTTAATGCTGGACCAGTCGGGAGGAACAGCAGGTGGCGTTAACGTGGCCTCCGCGGCTTTTGCCTGTTCCTTGCGTTCCAACTTATCCAGCTCCTTTAAGTTGTCGATACTACGAAAAACAGCTTTTATCATTTTGTCATACCACATTCTTTTTTACTTTCGTAAACGGCGCAAACGGGCGTTAACCTGGTCGGCCTTTTCTTTGGCAGCCTCCAATTCCAATTCAAGCTTTCGATGCTAAGCAGCAATACGTTACAGCTGCTCTGGGTTCAAACCCCGCATATCACAATTGGATTAATTATTTTTTATGCAGGATAAACAGCGAAAAAAGTCGTTTTCCGATAATTTGCATTTTAGTTTCTTTCGTTCACAGTAGGAACAAGGCGTTATTTCTGTAAGATTAGCAGAAAGCACAGCGGTAATCAAAAAGTTACGCTAAGTAATTTTTGCTTTAGAAAAAGGCTTAGCATATTTCTTGATATGACCCGTTATAATAAAATTAAATACTTACAAAATAAAAATCTTCGGGACGAAAATTTTGAAAAAGGAAAGATTATGTTATAACCTAACACCCTTAGCACATCCAGAAATAATTAAAACAAATGGAACGTTAGAAAAAAGGTTACGTAACAGGATTATTGGGATTTTGCGAAATCCACGAAAAACAGGATTATTGGGATCTTGCGAAATCTACGAAAAATAAGATTATTAAAATTTTGCGAAATTATTAAGATCTGGCAAAATATAAAAAATCAATAAACAATATATAGATATACTTATTTCCATAATTTAGATAATTTCAGCTTATAATACATATTCGTTACCCAAAACGCCTTTAGTATTACGAAAACGTAATACGTTATTGTATCCATTATTTAGATTCCCACGATATTCCTGCTAACATAAACCCGTCGACTTAAGATTTAATAGTTGGTTAAACTACCTAGCCGTCATATACTGCCCGAATTGTCGCAATTTGTTATAGGCGTAAATACTTTTTTGTAATAGTATCAAAAATTATATAATTAATTTTAACCAATTTCTTTTCGAGGTCGGGTCGCCTGCTTAAAGTATTTACTTTGCCGTTTTTTGATTTTTTTTGATAGATAATAATAAAGTCGAAGTTCGCCAATTTTTCTACGTATTTTAATTATTATTTTATAAGTTCCCTGGTTGTAGTAAATCGGGTAAGATTTTAATAATTTGTATAAACTTTAACCTGGTGCAAATTTCCTTTTAAGAAATGCCTGAATTCTTAAAATGCCATAATAATAGCCATAAATTCCTTATTTGGAATACCGTAATTAAGTTCGGTTCCTTTTAATTTGTACGAAAAAAATGCAATAAGGTATAATTTGTCTTAATTATTTCGTTATCCGATTATTGTATTTAATACGTAATCCGAAATATCGGTTTTTAGCTTAACGGGGCGGTTTGGATTATACATAATTAATACTGGTTCGTTAATAATCGCATTTTTGATATCGTAAAATATTTTTTTTATGTTTAACGTTCATTTAAACTTTTTTTTCTTTATGAGATTCGTTAAAGGTATAGCTATTTTGCTAAAGTTTCGAATGAACTTCCTGTAGTAATTGGCGAATCTAAGGAATGCCTGTACCTCTTTGATTGTCGTTGGCGTTTACTATTCTGTGATTGCAGCGATTTTCTTGGGGTCTATCCTGATGTGTCCTGGGGTGATGATATGTCCCAGATATTCCACTTCCTGTGTATGGAATTAACTTTTTTCCGCGTTAACAAGTAACCTTGCGTCCTGTAAAGCTTGAAGAACTTTATGAACGTATCCTGCGTATACTTTTTCCGTCTCTGAGAAGATAAGAATATCGTCGAGATAGCAAACGACGAAAACATCGAGGTATTTTCGTAGTACGTGGTTTACCATCCGCTGAAAGGTTGCTGGTGCTTTTTCCGTCTTTGAGAAGATGAGAATGTCGTCAAGATAGCAAACGACGAAAATATCGAGGTATTTTCGTAGTACGTAATTTATTATCTGCTGAAAGATTGCTAGTGCGTTCGTAAGTCCTATTAGTGTGACCAAATACTTAAACAGTCCGTATTTCGTTTTGAAGGTTATTTTCTATTCGTGTCCTTTTTTGATCCTAATAAGGTTATATCCATTTCTGAGATCGAATACTGTAAACTATTTGGTTCCGTGAAGTCGGTTTTTTATTTTCGTAATCAGAGATAATGGTATTCGATTTTTGATTATGATATCGTTTAGTTATCGATAGTTAACCATAATTCGCAATTTCCCATTTTTTTTAGGTACGAAGAATATAAGATATTTTACCGGTGATTTCTAAAGTCGAATTTATTTTTTCTGTAACCGATTTTCCAGGTATTTTTTTTGAAAATGCGCAGTTCGTTTCTGCTGAGATTGTAAATAGGGTAAAATTTTGTCGAAGATCTTTTTTTGAAGATTATTTTATGATTTTATTCGCTATGTTCTAGTAATTTTGTATCGAGCTCCTTTTTGAAAAGTTATTCGTATTTGTAATATTATGGTGGCATATTAATTAAATTTTTTAATTTTTGGGGCTGCTATTTTTTTAAATCGTTATTTAGTTGCTTTAGTTTCGTTTTGATGATAGTAACGATATGTCGTATTTTTTTTTGATACCCGTTTTCTTTTTTGTATTTTATTCTTTTGGGTGGTAAGGTATTTATCGTATTTTCATATTTGTATTTGTTATTATTATCGATCGAATATTAAGATTTTAATTTTTTTTTTCGTTTGTTAACAGGAAGTAAAGCGAATTTTACCTGGCTAATTTCTTCGTTAATTAAAACTCCGTACTAACGTATTTATGGTAATCCTAAGATCATATCGTAATTCCCGAATAAAACGATGTCGAAATTAACCGTCTGGTATCGTTCTTGGATAAAAATCTCGAGGTAATTAATTTCGCGTATAACTTTTCCGTTATTATAAGCAAATTCCTAACCTTCGATATTTATCGTTATATAAGGTTTTAACTTGTATCTCCATAATAATCTAAGCTTATTAACCATATCTAGTATAATATAATTTCCACCCAGAGTTCCGTAATTTACTATTGCGGTATACCAGTACGTTCGAATTTGTATATTTAAAGTAATAAAGTTGTTAATGTTTCCTATCGTCGCATTTAAAGCCTTTTTAGGAGTTTTCTTTAATTCCTTTAGGTTTCGTTATTTTACGGCTTTTTTATAAGTAACCTTTTTTTTAACTCCTATTCGAATTTGTCGAACTTTGCTTATGTCTTTTCGTTTAACGCGTTTAGCTGTTATATTTGTCGCTATTATCGGCATATTATTCCTTCGAACCGTATTAATTGTTCTTAATTTTCTTATAATTTCTTTTTTTATCGAATAAATTATTTTTTCATATTTGCGATTATACCTTATTATACGTCGTTTTAATTATCGTTCCAAAGATTTTTTATAAATTGACGTATTTTTTCCTTAATAATCTTTTTTTTAAGGATCCGCAGTAAATGCTAATTAAAAATAAAAATCCGTAATAACTTTTTAATAATGCTTTTTTACTATACGCTAGATTAACTTTTTTTCGTTTGGTAATTGCATTATTTATAATAATAAAAGGGGTTTTCCTACAGGTATTTTTTTAGGCCAACTTTTTATTTCGGCCAATTATTAAATATTTTCTGGGGTTATAGTTCGAAATTATCGATATTATTGCTTATCATTTTTGTTATACCCGGTACGGTTTGGAAAATTGAATCCCTTATAATATATGCGAGTAATTCGTATATAAATATATTATTTCTATTTTTCGTAATCGGGATATTCTTGTCGTCGACAGTATATAGCATGCATTTTACCGTATCGATCAGGTATTCCGGAATAAAGTTTTTCTGTTTAATCCCGGTATTCGTATAATTATCCTTATAGCGCTTTTTATTATATTCGCGACGTTTGTCGAATTAACTTTTTGGCTTTTTATATTTTTTGTCAAATTTTTTGTCATAATAATCCTAATTAGACCTTTTATCGTAAGCCTAATATATATTTGGCTTGGATTATGTTAATAACCCTGCTATCGTTTCCTTAATTGTTCCTAGATTATCTTTCCGGTATAGGGGTTTAATTATTTTATCGTAGTTTTTTGGATTTTTTATATTTATAAGCCTTATGTCCCATTTTGCCGCAATTAAAGTATTTAATTTAGCTTTAATTTTATCTATAGGTAACGCCGAGTTCCATAAATCCTGGCGCCGTTTCGTAAAAAATAAAAGGTGAGTTTTTTTTTCCCTTAGTTGGACTTATATTCCGAACGTAAAGCGTATTATTTTTTCTTTTTTTATTATCTTTCAAACTGTTAATTATTAATTTTAATTACTTTTATAATATACCGGTTTAAGGCAATTAATCGCTTAATCCGAATAATTTCATTTTTTACATTATTTTTAGCCCTTTATAAAATATGTCGATAAGGACGTCGGTTTTATCGTTTTCTTATCCTGCCTTAGCCGTAAGGCTTTTAAAGGTTATGGCGTATTTGGACGCAAATCCTTTTTGTCGGAATTGTAAAAATTATTAAACCGTTAATCGTTTTTTATCCGGATTGCCGAAATTATCGCGTATTTTGTTTTCGAAATTAATATAAGTTAAAAAAATCTTATTAGTAAAATCCTCCTTATTTATTTTTTTATTTCCAGGAAATTTTTTATAATAAGCTTAAATTAATTAACCGTATCTTTTATTAGGTATATTCTTATTATTAGGACCATATCCGCTGGGTTATTAAGATTTAAAAAACAAAGATAAATTCGTGCTTAAATTAAAAAGGTCTAAAAGTTACTTTTTCTATCGTAAGGTTTTGTTTTTTTTTGGCTTTATGCAAACAAGAAAAAGTTAGATAAGTGGCATAGCCTTAAGCTGTCGAACTTTTCTTTGTAACTCCCGAATTTAAGTCTAAAACAGCTAAATAAGGGTTTTTTAAATGCTAATCAATATTTTAACAATATTAAATATTGCTCAAAATCTAACGGTATTACTGAACAAAAGCTTACAACGTATAACAGCTAGGCGGTTTAACCAATTATTAAACCTAAATCGACGGGTTTATGTTAACAGAAATATCGTGGGAATCTAAGTAATAAATATAATAATCGTATTACGTTTCGTAATACCAAAAGCGTTTTAGGTAACGAACGGTTATAATGCAAACATTTAATATTAATAAGTATTATAAGCTAAAGTTATCTAAATTATGGAAGTAATAAATGTCTTTATATTTAATTCTTTCATCCTGTCAAGCCCGGCTTTAAAGGCTTTACGATCGATCCTGTTGAGCCTGGCTTTAAAGGCTTTACGATCGATCCTGTCGAGCCATCACGTAACTCGACCCACATGGCTTAGTTACCGTTGCGACCGTTTTCTGAGGCCGCAGCCCGTTAGGTCATAACAAAATCGTACCGGAGATAATAAAACCGATAAGTAATAGTATTGATATTTTTAAACCATAGCCCCAAGAAATATTTAATAATTAGCCGAAGTAGAAAATTAGCTCGAAAAAAAGTAATACCCGTAGGAAAACCCTTTTTATCATTTCCAGTAATATAATAATTAAACGGAAAAGGAGTTAATTTAATTTATAGTGAAAAATATTACTAGAAAGTTATTACAGATTTCTATTTTAATTAATATTTATTATAAACCTTTACAAAAAGAAAGTTATTTAAGAAAAAATACGTCAGTTTATAAAGGATTTTTAAAACGATAATCAAAAAGACGTATAATAAAATGCAGTCATAAATATGAAAAAACAGTTTATTTAATAAGAAGAAAAACTGTAGCAAAATTAAAAATAATTAATATGATTTAAAAAGATAGTACGCCGGCAATAACGATAAATATAGTAACTTGATGCGTTAAATATAAAAATATAAATAAAGCTTAACAGATTCGAATAAAAATTTAAAAAAAGATTACCTGTAAAAAAGCCGTAAAATAACGAAACCCAAAAAATTGAAAAAAACCTTCTAAAAAAGGGTTTAAACGCGATGATGAAAACCGTTAATAACTTTATTGCTTTAGATACACGAATCGGAACGTATTAGTACATCGTAATAATATATTACGAAATTTTAGGCAGGAATTATATTATATCGGATATAATTAATAATTTTAAATTATTATAGAAATAAAAATTAAAACTTTATATAATAACGAATACCGAAAGTTAGGAATTCGTTTACGACAATGGAAAAAGTATACGCAAAATTAATTACTTCGAGATTTTTATTTAAAAATAATGTCAAATAAATAATTTCGATATCGTTTTATTTAGGAATTACAATATAATCTTAGCATTATTATAAATACGCTAGTACGAAATTTTAATTAATAGAAAAACTGACCAGGTAAAATTCATTTTATTCTTTATTAATAAGCGAAAAAAAATTAAGATCTTAATATTCGATCAATAATAATAACGAATATAGGCATAAGAATACGACAAAACCTTTACCACCCAAAGGAATAAGATATAAAAAAAAGAACGGACATCAAAAAAATACGACGTATCGTTATTACTATTAAAATGAAACTAAAACAATTAAATAATAATCTAAACCAATAACAGCAGCCCAAAAAGTCAGAAGATCTGACCAATATACCACCATAATATCATAAATACGAATCGCTTTTCAAAAAGAAACTTAATACGAAATTATTAAAACATAGCGAATAAACTTATGAAATAATCCTCAAAAAAGAATCCTCGACGAAGTTTTACTCTATTTACAACCTTAACAAAAACGAATTACGTATTTTCAGAAAATACCTGGAAGATCGGCTACAGCAGAGATGGATTCGACCTTCGAAATCAATAACAGGATACCTTATGTTCTTTGTATTAAAAATTGGAAAATTACGATTTATAATTAACTATTAATATATAAACGATATTATTATTAAGGATCGAATATTATTACCTCTAATTACGGAAATGAAAAACCGACTTTACGAAGCTAAATAATTCATAATAATTCGACCTTAAAAACGGATATAATCTTATTAAAATCAAAACAATACAAATAAAAATTAACCATTAAAACGAAATACGGATTATTTAAGTATTAGGTTATATTAATAAGATTTACGAACGTACTAGTAATTTTTTAACGAATAGTAAACTATGTATTACGAAAATATCTAAATATTTTCGTCATTTGTTATCTTGACGATATTTTTATCTTTTTAAAAACGGAAAAAAATATATGTAAAATACGTTCATAAAATTCTTCAAATTTTACAAAATATAAAATTACTAGTTAACGCAAAAAAAAGTTTATTCTACAAACAAAAAGTGGAATACTTAGAATATATTATTATCCTAAAACATATTAGAATAAATTTTAAGAAAATCGCTGCAGTTATAAAATGGCAAGCGTTAACGATAATTAAAAAGATATAAGCATTTCTTAAATTCGCCAACTATTACAAAACGTTTATTCGAAATTTTAATAAAATACCTATACCTTTAACAAACTTTACGAAAAAAAAATTTAAATAAACGCCAGATACGGAAAAGATATTTTAGAATATTAAGAATGTAATTACCAGTAAGCTAATATTAATTATATATAATTTGAACCGCCCCGTTAAACTAAAAACAGATATTTCGAATTACGTATTAAGTGCAATAATCGGATAACGAAATAATTAAAATATATTATACCTTATTATATTTCTTTATACAAATTAAAAAGAACCGAATTTGATTATGGCATTCTAAATAAGAAATTTATGGCCATTATTATGGCATTTCGAAAGTTTAAGCATTTTCTAAAGAGAAACTTATACTAAATTAAGATTTATGCGGATTATCAAAATTTTACTCGATTATTATAACTAAAAAGCTTACCGGACGATAATTTCGTTACGCGAAAAAATTAGCGAACTTCGATTTCGTTATTATCCATAAGAAAAGCTTAAAAAATAACTGAACAAATGCCCTAAGTAAATAAGTAAACCTCGAAAAAAAATTAGTCAAAATCAGCTATATAATTTTCGATATTACTACAGAAAGATATTTACGCTCATAACAAATTGCGACAATTTGGGCAGTACTTTTTAATATGTACCAGAAAATCCAGCAGTATAACGACGGTTTCCTAGAAAACCAAAAAATAAACAAAATTTAAATTTTAAAAAAATACACAAAAGATCCAGTACGAAATATATACAAATATTAGTTATATGGATATCTAAGGATCCTAATACCTTGAAACGGCTTTAATGCATATATTTCTTTTTTAAAATAAAATTAATAATACAAAAAATCATACGGCAATACGATATTTATGCTAGAACGAAAACACGATAACGTAAGTTATACGGAAAATTACAATTATTATTAATTATAAAACAACCATAGTATTTAGTTATATTCGATTTTATCACTAAACTTCCTATATCAAAAAATCCAGTTACAAGAATATATTACAATAGCCTTTTCGTAATCGTTAACAGATTTACGAAATTTTCCTATTTTTTACTATACCACGAGAATACAGACGCCGAACAAATGGCATATATTTTCTTTAAACATATTTTTAGCATATACGGATTACTAATAAAAATTATTTTAAATAAAATATTCACATTTGCATTTAAATTTTAGCAAGGCTTTATAGCATAAATCGGTTTAAATCACAAATTATCTAGCGCATTTAAACTTTAAACGGATAAATAAATAAAACGAATAAATTTAACCTTATAAATTTAATTACAATATTATATTAATTACGAATAAAATAACTAAGTTAAAAAATTGCTAATTGTTATGGCTGCACTATACCATCACGGCACTAGGGCAAAAGATCGGTGGAATGATCGCAATTGTAGCAATGTTACGTTCAGAAGGGACTCCACTAGGCCCAAAGGAGGCCCAGGAAGTTGGAGACGTTCGGGATCTCCACCTTCCATCGGATAAACCTCGGGTCTCTGTCAATCTCCAAAGATACCAGGAGATTCGTAAACGACAAATACCATGGTTTTTCGAAATCCCCAAAAACCATAAAAGATATAAAAAATAAAAAAAATATATAAGGTTTAGGTTTTTTATGTAAATAATTACTTACTTAATTTTTCGTTCCTTAGTTATTAATTTAAGCTTTTAACCAAAAATAACTATACCGTTCTTTAATTAAAAAAAGAAATATTTTAAAAAGTTTTTAACGAATATATTAAATTATTTTTCGCCTTATTATTACTTGCAAATTAAAATCTTTTTCGGATATTGCTTATATCTCCAGGTAAATATATAATAAGTTCGTTATATTTTAATAATTTTTTAATTAATAGCCGATGGATAATTTATCGTTTAATTAAGGTATAAGCTTTCTTAAATTTAATATAAATAATAATATAAAATAACGTTTAAAAAATAAATAATATATACGATTCCCGTTATTAGCCAGAAAAGTATTATTAATAAAACTTAACGATTTACCCCTTATTAAAAAATTTTCCAATTAATTAATAATATAGTATCCTTTATTATTCGATCTTAAAAAGGCCCGTTATCCTCGTAACCTAAATAATAACTTACCCCGGCCCTTAAGGATATTATTAAAGTCCAGGGAAAGTAATCGGAAAAAAAAACGGCTAAAAAAAGGTTAAAAAAAGTATAAGGTCGAAAGCTAAAAAAAAAAACCTATTGCGAAGGAAAAATTAAATGCCTTAGTAGCAAAAATCCGAACCCTAAAAGAAAAAAATGTTCGGCTTACAAAAGGAAAAAAGCCAGTTTTTCCTTAGTTTGGCTCCCCCAAAAGGCGAAACCAAAGGGCCGGCTACCGACCTCTTTCGCTGGACCCAAGGCGAACGCAAAAAAAAGCCTCGACCCTGCCACTGTTCGGCGTAACTCGGATACGGGAAAAAGTTATTTCACCCCCTGGTTACTATGGAATGCCAGACGTTAAAGGCTATAAGCTAATTCCCCCCAAGCCTTACGACGGATCAAAAAACCCTGATAGATTTTTGGTTTAAATAAGGCTTTACCTTAAATTTTATAAAAATTTTCTGCTGGAAAAATATCAAAAAATAATGGCCATTTCTTAACTGTTAATCGGACAAATTCGTTAATAATTCGAACTTATTTTAATAGATTACTTTAAGAAATACCCAGAAAAATCTTTAGATTTTATTAATTATATTTTTAACAATTACAAAAACTTTTAAAAAAAAATACGCGTTTTATTCGGTAATCCCGATAAAAAATAGGATATTATTAAATAATTTTATTTTTTTTACCAAATCAAATTAATATCCGAATATATGATAAAATTTAACCGTTTAGCTGTTATTTCGAATTTATTAAAAAACATATTATTTTATTCTTATTATAATAATTTAAAGTTTTAAATTAAAAACAAATTATATATAAAACTTAAAACTAAATCTTTTGCAAAATATATAAATAAGATTATTATCGCCGACCGACGAACTTTTAATCGGTATTTCGAAAAAAAAAAATTAACAAACGAAATAACGATAAAAGCTTTAGTAGCCGAACTAAAAAGGATAAGGGCAAGCCTTAAAACGAAACGAATTTTGCTTCGAAAAAGCCCAAAAAAATAAGTCCAAAATAAAATATTTTAATTATAGCAAAAAAAGGTATTTTAAAAGCGAATATTACTCCCTTACCAAAAGGAACTCCAAAAAGGGAAAAATTCCTTAACCTTAAAAAAAGCCAAAGCGGCTAAATAAAAAATTAATAGTAAGGCAAAAAAAGAAGAAAAAAAATTAATTTAATTTTTTTCCAGCCAAAATTTATTATTATTATAATTATTTAAATCCAGAATAATAACCCAAAATACGAAAATTATTTTATTTGCCAAAATTTTAAAGTTAAAACCTATAAATATTATCCCGGATAAACGATTTTCAAAATAACCATAAAATTAAGATACCAGTATTATTTTAATTCCCAGAAATATAAAATGCATATAAAAAACGGTTAATTTCGACTAAATATTAATAATTACAAATAATTATCCTTAAAATTTTGTAAGCTTTTAAAATATATTATTTATAAAAAAATATTATCGGTAAATTTTTATAACTTATTATATTTTATTATTTATTACCAGGATAATTATCTTATTTATTTTAAAGTTAAAAAAAATATTTTTGGCCCGGATAAAATAATAAGACTTTTACCGACTTAAACGATAAATGCCGATATATTAAAATTCCCCGATAACCAAAATACTTTAAATTTTATTATTTAACCCCAAATCAAAACAGAATCAAAAGGTTATATCGTAAAAATACTTATATTACTTTTCGATACTTTATATCTAATACGAACTTTTAAATATAGGAATACCTTTTTCGAAAATTTACCTTTTTAATCCTATAATTCGGGAAATATAAAATAAAAAGGTAAATCAGGAAAAAAACCAAATTTTAAAACCTTAATACAAATACAGCAAGAAAACATAGTTCCGGTATAAGAACGACTAATATACCAAATATATTGTTAAAAAAGTTCGCAAATAAAAATTCGTTTAAGTCGGAAATTATTAAAAATCAAAAAATTATAAAGGCTTTCGAAAATAAAATATCGAAAAACCTTAATTAATAAAACCTTATACGAAATAATAAAAGGAACGCGCAATCAGATTAAAATCCCTTTCCGATATAAAGGCAAAATGCTTAAGGCTATAATTAATTCCGGAATAAAAAGTAATTTTATTTCCCTTATAATAACGGAAAAATATCAGATTTCCTGGAAATACAAGTTAAAGTCCTATAAGTTACGTACGGTGGACGGCAATTTATTTACCTACGAAAACGGACGAATTTTTCGAAAAATAAAAAAAATTCCTAATATAAATTTAAAAATACCAAAAACGCGTTTTATTGGATATCGCTGATATTTTCGGATACGACATTATCTTAAGAATACCTTGGTTTTATTTTAATAATTTACGGATTAATTTAAAAAAAACGAATATTTTCCTAGGACGAAATGCTAAATAAAAATAATTAAAAAATTTGTTATGTTATTAAGGAAATACGGGTTCCTAATTAGATCTTTACGGTACTTCCGGAATATTAAGGATTTAAAAAATTATTTAAAAATAAAGAAAATTACGAATTACCGCCATACGGTTAATAAAACCACCGGATATTTATTAAAAAAAGGTATTATCTTAAATTTTACAAAATTTATTACATAAACCCAGAAAACTTAAAAGTTTTATAAAAGAATATATAATTAAATTTGAAAAAAATATTTCATTTTCCAATTCCTTTATTAAATATCCAATCCTTATAATACCAAAAACTAAAAATAACAAATAAAGGATTAATAAGGACAGAAACCTTATTTACCGAAAAATAATCGACTATAAATAATTAAATAATATTACGATTAAAAACGGATATTCTTTAACTTTTATAAATATTTTAAAAAAATGCCAGTAAAGCTAAATGGTTTACGGCATTTAATTTTCGTAATAATTATTACCGTATCAAAATGGCCAAAAAAAAATTAAAAAATAATATTTAAGATAATATATGGATTTTACGAATATAAAATAATGCCTATAGGATTTATTAATACTTCCGCTAATTTCCAAAACTTAATAATAATTACCTTCCGATAATTCTTAGATAAATTCGTATTTGTCTATCTCGACGATATCCTTATTTATTCCGAAACCCTAAAGGAATACAAAAAACATATCGTTCAAATACTTAAAACTTTGAACGAAATTAATATTCGAATTAACCTTATTAAAAGTATATGGCATACTTAGAAATTAAATTTTTTGGGATTTACTTTTATACCAGGATAAATTCAAATTTAATGTTCTAAATTGAAAGCAATTAAAAACTGGTTTATTTTTAATAAGGCGACCGTTATAAATATCCGATAAATTTTAGGATTTACGGATTACGTATGCGGCCTAATTAAGGAATATAAAAATATAATTAAGTTTTTAACGAAATTTACTACTAAGGAATACGTTAAGAAAAAATTTAAGTTTTTAAAGGAAACAAAAAAAACGTTCCGGAAATTGAAAAAAGCAATTATTAACGGATTTATCGTAAGGATACCAAATCCAAACAAAACGAAATAATTAAAGATAAATATTTTAAAATATACCTTAAGCGCAATTTTAGAATAGCAAAAAAATAACGGCAAATAATACCTAATAACATATTATTTTAAAGTATTTCGAAATATAAAATTCAGATACCAGATTTACGACAAAGAATTATTAATAATTATTAATACTTTTAAAAAATAAAAACCTTTTTAACGGAATAAAAAAACCTTTTAATATTTACGTTAATTATAAAAATTTTACGTAATTTATAAAAGCCCAAAAGTTAAATAAACGATATAAAAAATAATGGATTTTTTTGTCCAGATTTAATTTTAAAATACATTATATTAAAAGAAAAAAAAAATATCTAAACGGATATTTTTAATCGCAAAGGAAATTACGATTCTAAAATTCCCAAAAAAAACATATAAATATTATAATATAATAAAAATAAAATTATATATTTGTATAAGATAATAAAAAAACCAATTACCGAATTCTTAATACGGTTCCGGAATTTTTACGATGTAAAAAAATAAAAAGAAATCTAACAGCTAAAAGGATAACCTAAAAATTAATTATTGTATTATAGCAAAATTTATATTTTTAAAAATTAATAAAAATAATTCGTAAAGGAATTCCATAAAAACCTATTATATAGATATTAAAAAATCTTTAAAATTATTTAACGGCTGCAAGAAAAATACGATTTCCTTAAGTTACGCCGTATGGTTAAAATAACCATTAAAAATTATAACGTTTATAACAAAACTAAGGCAGTACGCCATAAGCCTTACGGGCTATTATAATTTACCGACATTCCTAACAAAATATGGAATACCATAACTTAGGATTTTATTATTAATTTACCTTTATCTAAAAACCCAATTATTAAAATCGAATACGACAGAATATAAATACTTTTTACTTTTTAAAAAATATAATAGCAAAATAATTAGCCTATACCTTTATCAAATAATACCTTAATAAATATAAAATATTTAAAAAAATCGTTTTAAACCGAAATATGTTATTTATTTTAAAATTTGGTATTAACTTTTTTAAACAAATTAATATTAAACTCAAGTTTTTAATAACGTATTATCCCTAAACGGATAACCAAACCGAAAGATTAAACCAAACTTTAAAATAATATTTGCGAAATTATATTAATTATTAGCAAAATAACTAAATAAAACTTTTACTATTAGCATAAATCGCTTATAACATATTAATTAATAAAAATATGGGCGTATTTCTTTATATAATTATATACGGACATAATATAAAAATAAAACGATTTAAATAACCGTTTAATAAAGCACCAAAAATTATTACGATTACCCCAAAAACAAAAATATTAATTACAAAAATTAAAATAATCTAGGCCCATTTTCAAAATAAATTACAATTTTTTTAACAACGGATAACCCAATATTATAATAAAAAAATTAAAAGATTAATTTTAACAAAAGGAAATAAAATTTACCTGTTACGCCAAAAATAAAACGTAATTTCGAACATTTTATAAATCAAAACAAAAAAACTTAACAATAAACTTAATTTTAAAAAATTTGGACCATTTAAAGTTAACGAAATTATTTCCAAAATTAATTACAAACTGTTATTATCCAAAAACATAAAGATATATCTTATTTTCCATATTTCTTTACTTAAATTAATACCCAAAAACGCCTTATTAAAAACAAACTTAAAATTCGAAAAAAATTTTAACAAATACGAAATTAAACGAATATTAAATTTTAAAATAATTAAAAATAAAATCCAATACTTAATTAAATAAGAAAAATACTTACATAAAAAAATACGTAAAAACTATTTAATTATTTAACAAATACGATAAACCTAATTAAGACGTTTTACTGCCAAAATCCTGACCGACTATCTCCAATACGGCCAAAATCGCAAACGATAATGGTTCCTTACTTAAATTAATTATTTAACCGAATAATACGATTAAACAATTTTTGAAATTATTAAATAACTAAACGTTTTTTTCGGTTTATCCGGAATTTTTCGGCCCGGATGTTTTTAAGCAATAAAAACGAAATATGGTTTTTATCATAGAATTAAACATTGGCCGCCAAATAATTCTAATAATTCCTTCAACCTTCCAATATTTTGCAAAAAAGCTTTTTTTCGAAATAACGCGTATACGGCATAATTTCGAAACCAAACTAAGAAATCGATTTAATCAGTTCGTAACGACTTTCAATGGAAAATTTAATACGTTTTCGAAATTTATCCGACATAATTAAATATAATGCTATAACGCAAAAAAAAAAAGTTAAGGATTTACTTTTTCTATTTTTGGGGACAAAAATCCTGGAAAAAAAGGAATAATATTACGTTTAAAAAGGATTTTATTAGGCCCAAAGGAAGCCCAGGAAGTTGGAAACATTCGGGATCTCCACCTTCCATCGGATAAACCTTAGGTTTTTATCAATCTCCAAAGATACCAGGAAATTCGTGGACGACAAACACCATGGTTTCTCGAGATCCCCAGAAACCATAAAAAACATAAAAAATAAGAAGGATATATAAGGTTTAGGTTTTTTATATAAATAACCACCTACTTAATTTTTCGTTCCTTAGTTATTAATCTAAGCTCTTAATTAAAAACAACTGTACCGTTCTTTAATTAAAAAAGAAATACCTTAAAATTTCCTTAACAAACATACTGAATTATTTTTCGCCCTATTGTTACCTGCAAATCAAGACCCTTTTCGGATATTGCTCATACCTCCAGGTGGATATATGACAGGTTCGTTACAAGCAATCATCCTAATGTTTACAGCCGTATAAAAGCTGTTACGGTAGATAAGGCCGTAACACTAATCGTATAACTAATTTATAATACCAGCTATTACGAAAATATCAAAATAACACTAATAAACGCAAATTTTAGGTTTATTTCAAAACTTTATAAAAAAATACGCGATAACGGTCCAATTAATATTAAAATAATTTTTACGTTAAAACAATTACGATAATTATATTAGAAAATAAAACCAGAACTAGAATTTATACAAAATTAAATAAATAAGTATTATAACCAGAAAAGGTTAAAAGAATTATTTTTCAAAAAAAGGAAATTAATTTTGCTTGTTATAAAAAATATTTAAAAAAACGACCTAATAAAAAGCTCGATTTCAAATATATCGGTCTATATAAAATTATTAAAAAAATCTTAGAAAATAATTATTAATTAAAGTTTTACTAAAAATTAAATTTTATTTAATTGTTAATATTTTTAATTTAAATTAATAATAGATATAATTAAAATATATAGGGTATAAAACGATATAAAAATACAAAATAAATAAATTTACGTAAAAAAAAAACTTTCGATATACGAAAATAAAACGGATTTACTTAATACTTAATTAAGTGGAAAAAATACCCAAATTCCGAAAACATCTAGTAACCAGCCAAAAATCTTATTAGCGCCCAGCGCCTGTTAAAGAATTTTTACCAGCAACAACGAGCGCGTCCCAGTTAATAGCTGACCAGTTAGTAACCGGGATATCGGGCTAATCGGCCGCGGCCTACGCTAACGTAGCAGCCGTGACGGCGGTCTCCAACTGCTCCTATTCCTTTTCGAAACGCTCAAACTTTTCCATGGCCTTTATACTTTTAATATTTCGACGAAACATCTCGATATTACGGTTACGAAAAAGTTTTTTCTGTTTTCGTAAACGGCTTAAACGGCCAAATAATTTATTTAAACGTTATTAAGTTTTTAGCAATTCTTTTTTAGCAATATATTTTTTTAATTCTAGGCGATTTTATATTCTAATAAATTTATTATGTTCAAATTCGAAAAAAATTAAAAAAGCTATAATAATTTCTGTATTTAATATAACGTACATATTTTCCCGAATCATAATACTTTTTATAAATTTTGTTTTTAAATTTATAATACAAATAAAAAGAAATTAATAACATAATAAACTTAAAGCGATTAATACGTTCTTAAAAAATTAAAACGTTAATATATTTATAAAAATAATATTTTTCGATACGAGCTTATATAATAAATATAAAAAAAGGAAAATTATTTATTAAAAACCGACGAATAAATAATTTGATCTTTAGGGATAAAGATCCTGAAAAAAAGGAGATCGTATTATAACTTAACGGTCTTAGCCCTTTACGGACGGTCGGGCCTTTAGGAAAATCTAGCCCCGACCTACGCTAAAAAGTTACGTAATCGGCTTAATAAGGCTTAAACGTTATTATTAGCTTAAGAATATTAAGTTAATTAAGCTAGAAAAAACTTAAAAAAGCTTAAAAGAATTTAATTAATTAAATATTTTTAAATTAATCTAAAATATTTCAAGTTAAGATAAAATATATATGCTTATTATTTCCATAACTTAAATAATATCAGCTTATAATATAATATCGTTACTTAAGCCATTTTTAGAATTACGAGACGTAATATAATTACTGTATTTATTATTCAGATTCCCACGATACTTTTGCCAACATAAACCCGTACGACTAAGGTTTAATAGTTGGTTAAACCGCCTAGCCGTCACACTGGGCCACTGGGACTCACGCACGACAATCTCCCTGCACACAACTCTGCCATTGGGCAGGTGTTTTTCTTGCGGACAAGTTTACTTTTTAGATGTATATAGCTGACAGACTCGATGTGAAATAGATGCCTCACGTCTCCCCTAGGCACCTGAGTTCATCGTGAACGTACCTATCTGGCTTACGAATGCCTCCTAGCCTTAGGGGATAAGGAAATATGAACGCACTAGAGATTATTAGTTATGAGGCATTTGATATTTGAATTTTCTGTACTCCCTTCTCATATTGCCACTTTTTGTGCAGGCTTATACTTCCTACATACCTCTAAATCGACCGACTGAACCACCTCCATGCATATCAATAGGCCTTCTACTATTCATTAATACTATGGCTTAGCTTCGAGTGATTCTGAGGGAAGGGCTGATGGACAATCAAAAAAGGATATCTCCTTCGCCTTGTGGTCTTTTGGGGCTATCAATGACATCAATTGTTCGGCTGGCCCGAGCCCAGGCTTGGTCATCGTCGGTAGGCCGCAGCTCAACCTTTGTGGTCGGTACCTCTGCTTTCTTCCTCGCAATCCGAACAAATCCGCTCAGCGAAGCGTCTTTTATTTTTCGCCTTGTGTCTCTCATACGCACCTAGTTGACACAACCTTGTTGTATTCATCCGTTCCTTAGTTTGCCCCATTCACTCAGTCCAGTGTTGTCATCTGAAAACACACCATATAAGACAATAACCATTCAAATTCCAAAGTTTACGGATACTCCCATCACGTGCTGACGACTCCCTTACCACCCCTTGCTGACGCTTCCCATTTTCATGTTCAGCTCGCTACTCTAGATAGGATCGTATCCCTGGAAAAGCAAAAAAGATGGGAAACCGAATGAGGTTCATAGTATGTTCGCTGTTAGCCTCTTTCACCAATGCCCAAGTTGTCCAGTGGGACATCGCGAGAGGGGGGCGTCTAGGGCTAGAGCTCGGTGCGCGGCAGGCCCGCAGTATCGAAGAAGTCGTCACCAATGATAAATTGAACGGCGGTTACTTTACCACCTGCAAGATAGGCACACCGGGCCAGGATGTTACATTACAGTTGGATACTGGGAGCAGCGACACCTGGGTGCCCGCCACCAGTTCGGGCATATGTACGAAAAGCAGCTCCTCGAGGGGCTGCGTGCTCGGTTCTTGTAAGTGCCTTGATGTGCACACCGTGTTGACTTCTTAGGTGAGTCCCGGCTGACCCGCCTCTCGGCGCGCAGATTCCGCCGGGGATTCTTCGTCATTCGAGGATGCTGGCAAGGGTGATTTCAGCATCACCTACGTCGACGGCAGTAAAGCCAATGGCGACTACTTTACCGACGTCTTCGAGATCGGCGACGCCGCCATACCCGACATGACCATAGGTCTAGGCCTGGAAACGAACATCCCGTACGGGATTGTGGGCGTCGGATACGCCCTTAAGTAAGTAATATCTGGAGTCTTTCTCCCACCTTGTTTTCTAGTTCGTGTGTGCAGTTTCCCGGATGGGATTTTTCAGGGGTTCGGCTCCCTAAGCCTGTCTTATGACTCCTTGCTTTTCGCTTGACTAAGCGGGACGGACAATTACTGACTCCGAATGCTCCAGTGAGGCGACCAAACATTTCATATACCCCAACTTGCCGATACGGATGCAACATGAGGGTCTTATAACCACGATAGCGTACAGCCTGTGGCTCAACGACCTGGATGCCAGCACCGGAAACATCCTCTTCGGCGGGATAGATACCGAGAAGTACAAGGGCGATCTGACCCGTATCAACATCTATGTGGACCCGAGAACCGGGGGGTTCACGTCGTTCCGCGTCGCCCTGACGTCAGTGCGGGCCATCTCTGATTCCGGCAGCGACGCCCTATCTTCTAAAGAACTTCCGATCTCGGTCGTCCTCGACTCCGGGACCACCCTAAGCTACCTGCCAACGGACCTGGTGTCGCAGATATGGGAGGAAGTAGGTGCTCTCTACTCTAACGACGTCGGCGGGGCCATAATTCCCTGCAGCCGAGCGACCAGCACGGGATACTTCTCGTTCGGGTTCGCCGGACCCGGGGGCCCGGTGATCAATTTGACTATGGACGAACTCGTCCTGCCGCTCACCCTCGGCGAGAACCAACCTCTGTTCGAGTTCGGGCCGTACGAGGGACAGGAGGCTTGTCGTTTCGGCGTCCAGAGTTCCAGCTCCGAACCGTACCTGCTGGGAGACACCTTCTTGAGATCTGCCTATGTCGTTTATGACCTATACAACAATGAGATCGGAATGGCGGTTACCGATTTCAACGCCACCGGCTCCAACGTCGTCCCCTTCGAAGGCAGCGGCGCCCGCATCCCTTCGGCAACTGTGGCTCCCAATCAGGACTCCATCTGGGGCACGGGCTCGCCGAACCCGCCGACCTACGGTGCGAGCAATGGATTTCATGAGGATCGTGAGAACTCGGTGTCGGCGTCCGCGGCCTGCGAGGGGTTCAATGTAGCACTCGTGTTGCTTGGTGCTGTTACATGGAGTAGGTTTGCATAGACTAGGGGAATTAGGCGCATTGGTTTCTCAAGGACTGTACGTATCACTTTGGTGGTGTAATCATCGCGCAAGGTGTAATAGACTCGAACTTTGATTCGCATACATTGTATATGCTCTAGCAACTTGCTGAGTTTCATCGTAATGGAAAGCCTCCTTTGGTCTTATATATATCCGGACGCGAAATTTGCTGTTTTCCACGCCTGGCCGTCACCCTTTGTTTGGAACACTATATTCTTGCTCCTGCGGAGGGCAGCTGGATGTAAGTCGAATTGGGTAAGCGCAGGTGCGTACACTTAGGCACCCGCCCGAGTCGGAGGACTCTCAACTTAGTATCTAACTACGGCCGGCGGAACGATGGTGACATGAGCCCTAAGGTGACTCAGCCTCCCTGCACAGCTACTTAGAACATTTTCTGAGGACCTACGCAGTCTCATAGAAGGCAACTGACATCCAGCGGCTTTCGGATAATAAATCTCGGAGCCCACTTTCCAGTCCGGGGCCGGGGAGTTCACATCTGCAACAGGGCTTTCTTCTTTCACTGCCGGAGATAGTGGCCGACGATCCCAGATAACAATGCAAATGGGCAGAGTGGCAAAGGTGAGGTGGCACCAGAGTCTACGACCCTGATTGATGAAGTTATGAGGTGTAAGACCGACGCAGAGAACGCATTGGAAGATTAACAAGCCCCTAAAATGGGTTCTACTACAAATTTTGCCTGTCGGGACACCGCGGGTAATAGAGGTGGCCCTCGCTAGTGGCGGAAACCGGCGGACTGTAATACTAACGTCGGTTTCTGCGGGGTTAAAATAGAAATGAATAATAGACACGGCGTAATAATACTTAAGGTGCCCAGTTCGCGATAGCAATTAAGCGATCCTATGCAGGAGAAGAGATAAAGTCATGCCGCGGGCCCACCCTAATCGAAAAGGGGCCGAATTGAGGCTGCCAAATGGACTGCAAGAGCAACAGGCAGTAGTACGATCGGCATCGCTATAACTTTACTGGTAAGCCCAAACACGAGTCAGAGTGCTGAAACAAGGGAACAGTTGGAAAGTATAATGGTGCCTAAAGAAATCTAGCCCCAGGCCGGAACGCCACTTCACATCAAAATCAAACTTGGGGCATAGGCGGACCCCTGAATCCTACGCTAGCCGTATCTATTGGACTCCTCCGACGCACCCACCTGCCTCGCGCATTATTCGGTTTCGCCTCCTCCTACCCATCAATTTCCGAACACTTAGGAAGTTAAGCATACCCAAGCTTCCAAAACATCTCAGCGTTGGCCCGGCTCTCCTCGTCCACAAATTCATGAGGCGGGCGGAGAGTCACGTTCTCTCCGTGGATCTCAGCCACCTCCCCGGTGATGCTCGGGTTCTCGGTGAACTGCGCGATTCCGCGGGTCAGCGTAGAGATGGGCGTGACGACCATGTGCTTGAAAAGATCCTTCGACGGAGCGATACCGGTTTCTATGCTAACGTCAGTACCCCGCATTATCCCGAGAGATGACACCGAAGGTTACAGAGCGGTCGGGGTGTACCTAGCACGGCCGGCGCCAGAGCATTGATCTGTATGCCAGCCGACTCCAGCGGTCTCGCCAGTGATCGCACGAGACCCACGATCCCGAACTTGGATACCGCGTAGAGCGGTGAGGTTGGGAACGGATATAGCCCTGCGTTTGACGCCGTGCATATTATGGACCCGCGAGAGCCCGTCGCGACGTCGGGCGTATTCTTCCGCATATAATGCATGGCGAGTTTGACAGCTGCAAGCGTGTGAGCTTCGGACTCAATACATCCATTTATAAAACGGACTTGACTCACTGTATATCGTGCCCGTCAGGTTGACGTCGAGAATCCTTAACCTCGGCTCTGAGGGCTCGTCCACGTCCAATACCGCTAGGTTCGACTTGCCCTGCTCCGATATTCCGGCATTGGCCATGACGATGTCTATCCTGCCAGCCTGCTGATGAGCCTCCTTAAAAGCACTGGCTTGGTTCTGCCACGAGGAGATATCGCATTTCTTGAAAGCCACAATGGCTCGGGGGTACTGTTGGGAAACCTCCGTCGCGACGGCAAGCCCGGACTCCTCATTCACATCCAAGATGGTCACCCCGTAGCCCAGGGATGCGAAGTGCCGAGTCATAGCTAGGCCGAGACCACTAGCGCCTCCCGTAACCACCACGCTCTTCGTCCCGGCTGCATCGGAGTCGCTATTGGCCATTGTGGGAAGGAGGCTTCGATTGACAGGCCGAAGGGGAGGGGGGATCGATAATAGGGCTGTCGGAGAGCAAGAGAAGTCCAAAAAGCTCATTACCAGCGAGCGGACCAAGTGTAACATGAGTTGGCGAATAAAACCTTATTGGTCAGCTAGCTAGACGCGGGGCATTATCGCGATCGTGATGCCCTCCGAGAGATATCTGGCTCCTTTTATAGCAGAGAAGTGGGGTGCCACTAACCTAGAGCATTCCCCAACGCCATCTTTAGGCAAGGCGGTTTTTCTGAATGACCATGCATACAAATATACGAAGTAGTTAACTATTATTTGTAAAGATTCACATTAGTATGCTTCCCTGCAAGGGAACAATGACGGCAACATAGAGTACGGTATAGCTGTATGAGAAGGCTCTAATTATTGTATGTCACAAAAAGGGAGTCCCTTTGATCCCAGGGGGTGACAAGCCTTCACTTTTTCAGGTGGCCTTTAAAGCCTATGGAAGCCTTAATTTTGCCTACGTACCAAAACTGGTAGATATGGCCGCAGGCCGAATCATGTTATTTGGCTCCGTAATTTTAAGATATCAAGGGCTGTTCTAAATCTGGTATATATAACTGAATCCGAATCTTTATTTCGATCCTTAGCAAATAAGCTCCGCGACTCCAGAGACTGCCTATGCTTATCCGTTTGGATAATCGATGTAAGTTTGGCAGCCAGCCTGAATATGGGATATGTGCTTCATAGTTTTTTGCTTGCAACATTATTATACAAGGAATTATGCCGGATATCGTATAAGAATTTATGTGCAGTATCTTCCCAAAGGCTTTTTTATCAGATCCTGAAGTGCCGAAAAATGTGAGGCCCCACTCTACGGCGGGACACTATCAGGTCTTAAATCTCACATTTTTTAACCTACCAGCCATATGTTATTACGTTTTACTATATTTTCCACATTTTGCAATTTATTAGCAGGTTATTAAATGGCCAGTATAAATACTAATAACTAGCCCGTATTAACCATTAATATCTTTTTGGTTAAACAAAAGAAAAAGGTAAACGTAATATATCTTTAAAATATTCCCTTTTTGGTTAAGATTATAATATGCATTATAGATATTTGTAGATACTAATGGCTTACTGTAACTATTGTATTTTATTAATAATGCTTAAAAGGAAAGAAAATATATTTCAAAAGCATCCTCATGGACCGTCGGTGTCATAAATTAGGCGAAGAAAGAATGTGAGGATGTGATAGGAATGGGCAATTTTTTTCCCTTCCGAGACCAACTTGTACGCAAAATGAAACGAGGCTGCTGTCGGTTATTCCTATCTTTATAGCAATCGTCTGATTCCTGGGTTTCTTCTATTGTCGGTAACGGCTGTTGACTACCACTGTGGGTGCTTCTGGTTGAACCTTCGATCGTCTTGTTTCATTTCTTCCAATTTCTCCTGTACTGATATTGGCTAATACATCTTTTAGGGCAGGATTCATTAAAATACTTCTGTTGTCTTCCTTCTCGATAGAAAGTGTTATGAAATATCGCTAGTTTCGAAAATCGAACCTGGCATATCATTCTATCTCCTGTGGACTATGCAGCTATAACATATATAGCATTAGCCCAAGCGCCCTATATACCCATAGCTGATTTTTACTGTCTCTTCCCAACCCTTACATTCGCTCACATTTCGCTGTTCTCACATATTGTTTAGCGCTTTTGCATTTGCTCTAGTTGCCGATCACACTATTCTTCATGTTTCCCGAGCCGATGTTTGCTTATGTTCTGTTGCCTCTTTCCCTTTTATAAACGTCGATCAAATCTCTATGTAACCATGTTCTCCTTCCCGAACAGAGTGCCGTCTCCTCGTCTTCGTCCTTGTCATCCCCGCCACTCACACCATCCCCTTCGTCACTGATCCTTTTGTGTTCGTTAACATTCTATTACCACTCTCCTTATCCTCTCACCATGTCTCTTCGTCTTATCGTCAACTCCATTCCCTGAATCCACCCTCTATACTGTCAACTACAACTCGTATTGCTGGTCTTTTCGCTGACTGTAACACCCTGTAGCCGTCTTCCTTTTCCTTTAAGCACCCTCTATCCTCTCACCACTCTTCTTATCCTGTCATCACTCTCTTGTCGATCCCACTTTCCACCATCTTCCTTCTGTCTCTTCATGACCATTCTCCCCTGGACGCCTTCATTGACACCACCGACTTCAATTTGACGGAATTATAGGCACCATATCCTTCGGTTACGCCAGTCCAAGAGCTAATGAGTTTCTGGCCCCATCGACGTGAACAACTGGCGCGGTTTCGCGTTCTGGAACATGGTCCGATACGGCCGGCACATGAGCTTCGCTTAGGAACACGCTATGAACAAAGACTCCTCGGGAATGTACATGGAGCGTCGTACCACCTACGCTAATCTCGGCAAAAAATATGACAATCTCGTAAGGATGCGAAACGCGGCGTCTTCGATGTCGTGGAGACCAAACGAGCGCGCATGGTCCACCAGAGCTGGCTCTCCGTCCTAGTGAACAAACCCTTAGAGGATGCCACAGGCCTTCGCCAGAGCCAACAGGTCTCAAACTCCTGAGCCACTATTAGAGTAAATCAACTACGACAGCATCGATCTCCTCTGAGCCTTCTGTAAGCTTCGAGGCTGTCGCGTTTAAATAATTTGTAATCAGAGACTAACTCGCCAAGCAGTTCCCACGGTGCGGACCGCACTAGCATCGATTCCCAAGTGCCCTTCTAGACAAACATTCGACTGAATCGACTCGGTAGGATAGTCGATCCCGAAGTCGAGATCAGTTTGCGACCGTAAAGGCTACAGACGCGCTTTTAATGCTACACTTATGTTTCGAGCGCCGGGGGCATCACTGCAATGCCTGGGGCGTTATCACGGATGGGTGCTCAGTGGTATACGACAATCCGTGCGTAAAAGATTCGTCGCTTGATCAACACCTTGCTCATGAGAAACGAATGCGGACTATCTGCAGACGAAATGCCTATGATCCAGCATTTGCGTCGTCTTATCAAGCACCTTGGGATCCTACAGGAGGACAAGGCTCACTTGGTTATACTAGTCCTGTTCATGATTTCAAGCTACCTGAAGCAGCCTTAAAGTTCCGAAGGCTCGCACACTGGGGATTGCGCATTTGAACTCTTTCCCATCTCAGCGGCAGGGGTTTTTCTACTCCCTAGGACGAGCATGGAGTCATCCGGTTGCTTTGGTGGCAGTAACAGTCTCGATGCCAAGAAACGCACTCTGATCTGGGGTGGCGAATGCCATATTAGACTTGCCCCTCAGTATCTCAAAACCTACTCTCGAGTAGTCCCTGATGTGCCTGCATCGGAATTACCCCTCGAAGAACGACTCATCTAGAATAGCCGATGGTGATGCAATATATGTAACTTGAGATGCCTGTGGCAGGCGGTGTAACATCTGCAAAAAGGTCATATGTGCTTTGCGATCCGACACGTCAACGGTCAACCTATGGGCCGAATACCAAAGGAAGGAAGAGGAGGCCCACATAACAAATTAGGAGAGGCAACCTCTTCGTTTTGGCAACTTCCCTCACCCCAAACTTTCTTTGCACCGCCAATCCAATGACTTCTTACCCAGTAAGAAGCACAGCATGCTAACTCACCACCGGAGACGCCACGGCCTTGAGGGCAAAGACGAGGTCAAAAGGATCACAAGAAGTATGTTGTCTAGGTATGTATTACCCCAACTCAGCAGTATGGAGTCACTTAGCTGATGAAACCCAGAGTTCCGCCCACGATCCTCCGCCCACCTTGTATATCTACCGCAAAGAACACTCTCTGATGATGACAAGACGAATGTCGAAGGATAGCACAAGAAGTAGGGTAAGAAAACAGGGAGCATGATATATACGACACTCCGGTGAGTATCGCATTAGATTGGCCGAAGTCTTCGGAAGAAACATCCCGCCGGGTACTAGGAAGTGTCAAAGCCGGCCAATATTGGCACACACAATCAACCGTGTAGCTTGGAAAAGGCTTGAAAGGTTTAGGACGTGGTATTGCCGACGATATATGGAGATTTTAGGTCCTAGGGCGATATGTGTTTCCCATCCAACCCCAATGCACCCATTTAGCCCCGGACACTCGGTTTGATGTCCGCTATATAGGCAACGATACTTCAAATAAGAAATTATCGTTGCACAAACTCTAGACTGTGACAAGCAAATGAACATGGTTCGGAAAATATCGTGTAAATAAGGTCCAGGAAGTCGTTTCGGACCAGACTACGGCACTCTCCGAATTGGTCTTGGGTAAGGAGGTTCCATGGCACCTGGCGGTCATATTGCAAGTTGCTAGTTACATATATTTTGTATTAAGAAAGATGTCCCATCCTGCTTCCTCCTGTTCAGGTGCATCAGGACTATGGACTCGGCCAGTGGATAATTTCCCCTGGTTCGATCGGCGGTGCTGGATCCTGAGCATTGCCGCAAGGACTCCATCCCCGCCGCTCCGTTTACCCCTATCCGATCGTTCAATGGCAGGCCCGTTGACAGTCACTAGTTCCTACGACACCAGTGACGTCAAAACGGCCCCCGTGAGATTCCCTTGGGCGCTTGTAATGGTATACTCGGCTGGGAAAGGGGTAGGAGCTTACTCCAGTCACATTTGATACAGATTATTAAGGAATCGAAGCCGTGCCAATATCGCCCACCGCGTGTCTGCGCTAGTCTCTTAACATCCCATAGCGAAACGGATTAAGGAAGCGCTCCTTATATTACCCTGTCCTAATCCTTGCTTCGTGTCTGACCATCCTGATTATCTATCTCAGACTCTTCATCCTCGCCTTCTCCGCTATGGTAAGATCAGATGGTCTCAGATACCCCAGACCGGCCCTCGTGACTCTCCCCGTTCTCGTAGGGAGTCGCGCTGGGTCCTGAAATGGTCGTCATACCAGTGTAAGGAGACTTCTCCGAACTCTTGAGGGCAGGCGCGCAGGATACGTCGCTCGAAGCCTTGGTTTCCAGATTCACGGGCTTAAAAGATCCGATTCTTCATCTGCTCTGAGGAATAGTGGTCGGTCGAACTGAAGGCCGTGAGAAGGAAGTAGATACGACCCGAACCAACTCTTCATTGGGACCTTTAAAATAGATCATGAGGGTCCATGCCGTGCTCCCGTGGCAGCGTAGGTGCCACGAATAATGAATAAGGGGGTAGCGGCCTAGTGGATCTTCGAGAGCACTGTAGAGGCATGTGGTCCCTCTGGGGCCCACTTGATCAATGTCGATGGCCCATACAACAGGGAGGTGATACAGTATGGATAAGGCATATAGAAATGTGTATGCTGCTCCACAGAAGAGTGCAAATGCATTTCCCAGTCGCCATTCCGGTGTTCCAATGCGCCCCTGCTTTGATCATGAGATTGATAAACGAGACATTTTCTCCATGCTGCTTTCTAACGACATAGTGCAAGGGTACAAATCCCAGACGGTCTTGTCCAATGGCGTCTACGACGCGGGCGAGGAGTTGCTCTACTAGACGGTGAAGAGCACGCTCGTCAGCACTGGCGTCATCAACCTTACCGCACATATGTAGAAGGTGCTTCCTGTAGGAATAAATGTATAGCCATATAATGCTTGAACTCATAAAAGTTCGAGCGCCCCCTCTTTTACCATAATCCAATACTTCCCTTGGGCATCCTTCCACATGGGATTTGCACCTACCTGTAGGAGTGCCAATGCTGTCTTGTATCACGATCTTTTGGCTACATAGGAGAGGCGGGCTCGGTAAGATTTAAGACAGGCAGGTCGATATCTGCGCCATAATCCTGGGGGATATGTGGGGCATACGAAGCATGCACGGTGTTGGCTGCAGAGAGAAGGGGCGTGAATTCGACGGGGCTGGCTGTACCAACAGTGTCAATGGTGATACCCTGCTCTCGAAAGTGGTCGATGACATTCTAGTTGCCGAGGGCCGCTTGCGATGTGTAGCGGCTCACAGCCCTTTCCCGTAGCGACGATGGGTTCAACCCCATCCACATCCTGCAGCTGGACTTATTCGATGTTGGGGTCCGTTGCCCGACGAACATCCCAGTCAAAATCCTTGAGGTTTGGGTCCGGCATTATTGAAAGGGCCAGGGACTTGTAAGTTAGGCAGAGCGGCTCTAGCAGCGACATCAGGACGTCATTTTGCATGATATCTGGAATACATTTTCCGGAAGTGCCGCGACTAGTGTACATTTAGTGCTATTCTACCATTCTCTAGAACACCTGGGCCTGTTACCCTGCTTCTGCTGCTTTCAAAAGAGGCGCATTTCAATAGTGTCCTACATTAGCAAGGAGGACCCTATATACATAGCTCAATGAATATCTGGTCTCGGTGTCGTTGCTTGCCCTGGGTACATGCTACAACCGGATGTTTGAATCAGGTGGTCATAGGTCTACGGGTTTATGCTACCTAGCAGCACTCTCTGCGGTAAGCTCTATGTTAGTTTTAGAAACCTCTAAGAGGAGGTGTGGCAACAGTGGTAAGTGCAATGAAATCGCGATAGGATAGTCATTCTAAGTATAAAAGCGAATGGTGGTACCGAAGAAGAGGTTTCAATCTCAAAATCTCCTCAGCTATGCATCGCCAGGGTGATGCTGTTGGTGTAGTTCCGTTTATACCGCCATGGCCGGAGCTACAAGGAATTAGTAGTATCTCCGGCCGGCAAAACTGCGCTTCTTCAGCATAGCATGGAGTTTTCCAGGGTTCACAATGCCCTATGCGTATGACCGCATCTCGAACTCTTTAGGATGCCAACCAACCTGTAAACATTGTCAGTCAGCAGGATAACTTGACGTTAGGGCGGCCCGGGATCATGCGCTAACAATTTCCTATTCCGGCGACGACCCGGGTCGTCACCGGTTTTGATTGGTTCCTATTCTGCTTTTTGATCCGTCGCATCGATGCTTGGCCTAAGTCCAGCCGCTAGCTCTGCCTAGCTACAATGATTTGTGGAGCCATTTTACCGTTGTAAGTCTTTTACCTCGTGGATGCATACGTACCTATCAATCGATACTGTTTGTGTTAAAAAACGTGATGTATGGTTTATTAAGAGAAATGATCTCGTCCCGCAGCGGGGGCAGAATCTCTACCTTCCGGGGAGGTAGCGAATATCCATGTACTCAACGCCGAGAAGGGAACCGTGAAAAGCTACCACTATCACCCAAAACTGTGTCGCCGATCGTAGGAAGCAATGCATCAGAAATACAAGGCAGAGGCACACAAGCGCTTCTTTTGCAGTCATACATGTTGAGAGGTGGAAAATAGAAGATTCCAACCTAGTGAAATTCCTTTCCTTGGCGGACCAGGTACATCAAAGCTGTCGCTGCGGAAGCCCTCGCCTGCTTCTTCAAGATCTACAATGGGCCATCTACAAGGATAAGCCATATTAGTCCCATTAATAGCTTCAGGTGAGTCACGAGTCATTTGAATCGCACTACACACATAGGTGAACAGCCTCACGAAGCCCACAGACAGACGCCCGGACAAGACGAGGAACGGGCGGGGGACGAAGCACAGAAAAGCCGAGGTTACCAGCCGTCGGGCGAGAGCAGGCAAAATAAGATAGCTAGACAACCAAGAAACGAAGATACAGTGCGTAGGCTTTACGCTCGAGGAATCCACTAAGGCGAGAGGGAGACACCTGGAGCGCACCATCGGAACGATAGCCAGGGCTGAGAATCCTTTGGGCAGAAAACCGGGATTTGGAGATGCTTTCTAGCTGACTTCTACGCGACTAGCCTGATCCACGTGCCGGCACAGGAGAAAATGCTGGCAGGGTCGCCGAGGGCCTCCGATAAAAGTAATTACATTATACCAATGTTTTATCTGACCGGATTTAGATGTGCCTGTCCAAATTGATAGGGGATAGGTAGGGACATACGGACAAGACCAAGTGAGGCAAATTAAAGCTCTCTTGTCGGCAGTAGGAACGAAAGTCTAGGCCGCCTGTCCCTGCTGGATGGATTGGCAAATGTAATGTCAAGCCCAGCTGCCCTCGAGTATGAATATAGGAGTAGCAGTAGTGGGCGTGCTTAGACATCTGACGGAGAGGATCCTGATGATCAGAGGAAGGAACATGTTACATGTACTGTCAATCAGCAGGTACATATTCTAGGTAGGAAGGCGCTACGCCTTTATTTGGAGCAAGTTTTCCTCCGGTCCAGCCCATCAGTTCATCTTGCCAACATCCACCATCTCTGAAAATACGTGGCCGATTCGCACCAAGAACCTCATACTACCAAGCACGACCGCCGACACAGATCCAGCACGCGAGACGCCCAATCCAACCAGAGCAAACTACGCACCCCAACGGCCGGTCCTCGCATATGTCATGGATGAGGATAGTAAGGCAAATTTTCTCATCGGGGCTGCTGCACTCCTTGCGGACTACAGGAAGCAGCAGCAGAGCATCGAAGAACAGCGAGGATGGATATCTCAACACATGGATATGCTCGGAAGCGAGCAAGCGGTCCTCGACAAGCAGAAGGCGGACCTCGATAAGCAAAAGGCAAAGCTCGACAAGCAAAAGGCGTGGCTCGACATACGGAAGTTGAACCTCGACAGATGGAAGGCGCATCATGACAGGCAGGAGGCGGAGCTTGACCAGAAAAGAGAGGAGGTCCGAAGACTTTACCAAGAGCCATCATCGAAAACGAGCGAAACCGCGGTCGTGGACGCACTTACGGAGAAACTAAACGACCTCGATCTCCAGAGCCTTAGCAATGACATCAAAGTCTTGTCCAGGAATCCTTCAGTCATTTGTGAGGGGGCGAGGGAGTCGGGGGAGGATTAGCCGCGGGACCCGGCGTCATACTCCACTACAACAGGCAGTAGCTCCTAGGAGGCATGGAGGTGGATGAGAACTATCTCAGGCCAGAAAGTATTAGGGATCCGGAGACTAGCATGGGACTGGAATAGATACAGAGTCCCCTGATAAATACGCTGTCTTGGCAGAACAGGCGTTGTTAAAAAATTCCCTGATACGTCTGTAGCTTTCAGTGATAGCAATGTTGCTTTTAATGGATTATCATTCCCGACACCGCAAAAACAGGAACGTACACAAAGTTTGCTTTGGTAAAGCGCCTAACTGTCAAAGAGATACTTCAAGTCGAATTCAATTGTCAATTTGTGGTGTATTTGCTTTCAAATTAGCTTGATCCACGACATGCGTAATGACGCTGAAACTGACAAGATACATAATTTCCAAGAAGTAGACTAACGGCCAAGATTGAAATATACGACAAATCGGGTTCTCTTTTTTGGGACTGCTCATAATCTAGCATCTCTTTATAGTTTGATAACATTAGTCTAGGCAAGGACATCTCTTTGCACAAAGCAGACCCCTTCTGGAATCTTTCCGCATTCTGGCTTACGTTCTGTAAAGTCAATAAGACTATACCGTATCTGACCAAAAGTTTTCGAAGCCGGCGGCACTATCAAGCTCCTCTCACGCGTGACGAGGCGAATCTTAGCCGTGAGTGAATACTCCATATATGTATGGTGGGTTAGGATGAGCTAGAGCCTCCTTCTCAGCGCCTATGCGCAGACGGGCTTCGACCATCCGAGCTTCGGGGCTGCGGAAGAAGCGGACGGCGCTCATCAGGGGCAATGTTCGAGGAAGCGATGGACCGTCTCGAGTTGTTCCATTCAGCAAAGTCCACGCGGATGCTCGCCCGCTTGGCCTCATCGGGATTGCGGCGCTCACTGATCAAGAACACCACGCCCGTGACGATCAGGACGAACTGCATGGTGCCGACGAGCAGGTAGACGATCCAGGTACTCCAGCCGACGAGGCCGAAGCGGGCCGCCAGGCTGATGCCGAAGGCCCAGGTGTAGGGCGCGCTGAGACACAGATAGGCCAGGCTGAGACTGCCGAGGCTACGCAGGCGCCAGGTGGTCAGGATCTGCGGGACCCACTGGACGCAGGCGAGGATAGCGACGGCGACGCCGAGCCCGTCGGCCCAGGCTTGGGCGTATTGCGGGCCCAGGACGCGGATGAGGGCCGACACGAGCAGCACGGCGAAGGCGAAGGCGCAGACGAGGAGCAGCACCATCCAAGCGTGGCGGGCGCGGCGGAAGGTGCGCTCGGGCCCCGACAGCGAGGGGCGGCGGCCCGTCATCACGGCGTCGGCCTCGTCCTCCGAGTAGAAGACGTACAGGAAGAGCACGGTCCAGAAGCAGACGATGCCGAACACGACCTGGAGCATGCCGAGCAGGCCACTGATGCACGAGAATGGCGAGTTGCCCCGGCAGCAGCTGATGTCTACCTGGCTCGACGGCAACATCAGGATGTTGCCGACGGCGCAGACGCCCGACGTGGAGCCCAGCAGCATGTACAGGGTAGAGAGGCCCTCGGCTGACTTGCGCGATATGACCCTAGCCCATTGCGGTATGTAGCTGACGAGGAGCCATGCCATCAGAAGACTGCGTCCCGTCGTATTAGAACGCTGCGCTTACGGTCGATTAAGACGCCCCGAGGCCCGGCAGGCACCCGGAGAATTCCACTTACCAGCCGGTGATGAATTGCGGGAGCGAGGGATGAGAAAGCTCCCTGCATCGTTCGGAATTGTCCATCGCACGTACATCCATGTTCCGTAGACGTGTTCCAAGTTGTGCGTTTGGCTGAAGAGGTAGGAGAAAGGGCAAGGGATCAAAGACAGGAATTGGCTCAGTGTTGACATGCATAACCTCCAAGCGCAAGGCTGTGTGTTTAGTTCGTTGAGCCCCATGAAGTCATTCCCGGCGGGCGTATCAAGTTTGCCGACCAGTTTTGCGTCACTATTTGAGCACGATATGATCGACGGATGCAATGCAAGTGATTAGCGGCATTGGCATGTCCAAACGAGCCAATGGATGCCCTGGAGGCGGCTGATAGGAATAAAGGCTCCGCAATTTGTGTAACTCGATCGGCGCCGTACCTAATACAAAACGAGGAAGCATACATAGGATGTATGTAGGATTTAATGTTGTCGCAATCAAAGATCGGGCACACACCCGCGGGAACGGTAGTTCAGCCAAGGGTTAGTCTTCTTGTCCATTGAATACCTGCAGATCTCGCCACTTCCCACAACGCATGCTTATCGAAATGGCTTCACTATCAAACATTTGCGTATCCGATAAATGGTTAGAGGGGGTGCTACTACACCCAGTTTTTGAAATCTGCGCCAAGCTCCGCTTAATTCACCACGAATCGGGCCAATTAGAAGATGGAAAATCAATCCCCACTTCCCTTTCTAGTAGTACGTCGACCGCACGGGGCCTTTTAAACACGACGCCTTATCGCCATCTACTGGATTCGTATCCCCCGCAAGGAGCTCTTGACTACAGAGCAGGTCAACTGTTGGGAGAAGAGCGATCTTTATAACTACCTACCTAGGTAGAGATAAGAATACATGCGTACCGAAAAGAACCAACGTCGAACGCACGAAATACCTGTTTCCCAAGCATGCATTCGTTGGAGATACAGCTAACCCGCTGGAATATCGTCGTCGGTGCCAAGGGCATCGGGTTTAGCATCACGCTCCGGTCCCGGTCTCTGAATAGCCTTGATGACCTTCCCCCGTTAGGGGTAAACAGGCCCCCTCCTCCAATCGAACATGGCGTCAAGGAATCGTTCGTCGCACCCCTCCGCGAGCCAGTAGGGCACCTGCTTGTGGATTTTCATATCGTCTGGCGGGAAGTCCGGTTCCGTGCGCAGCTTTGCTCTCCTTCTGTTCAGGAGGCTCATCTTCATCCACGACCTCAACCGGTCTCTATTTTCAGGGATCAGCTGTCCCTAGCGAGCTGCGATAGTCTGAGCAAAGCCCGCATAGTATTTCTCTACCAAGGATTGAAAGTACCCATCACGGTGTAAGGAGTCGAGACATTCCCATGTCAGTTCGATGTCTTTTCGTTTTAAATTAAAACGCCGCACGTCCCGGGGCTGACTAACTGGCTCCCTCCTGCCCTGCATCCGACGTTCCATTTTATTGACGAGGACGAGGGCTGATAGCCTACGGGACACTACCGGCCCGGCGCCTGACCAATATCTGACTGCTTGGTTTACGATGGTGCCTTACTCCCGTTCATCAATATCTTCCTGGGCAAATAACATGTCTATCAGTTCCGGGCTAAGTGGCTCCATCGGTATCATGTGGTTCTCGATCCTAAGAAAGACAGCTTTCTGAAGGACGTATCTCATCAAGTTAAGATCGCCATCCCAGATCGGATGCGGCATCAGCTGGGCCAGATATCGAAGTGTCATGATACTTCTGTCTAAACGGCGAAATCCCCAGGTGAATAGATCGTCTGGATTACGACGGAAGTGGTGTATCGAGGTCCGCCACAAATTGAACCAAACGCCGCTCTGGAGGACGAGATCAAGACTGCGTGCATCTTTTTCTGACCAGGTTGCTGCGGGCTTTGGGACCGGACCGGCGGCCGCGGCCAGGTCCGCCTCGAAAGAAAGGGTGTTGGTCCCAGATCGGTTAGTGTACGTGGGAAGGGCTTTCAACACCTCTTTCTGGCGCGGGCGTCTTTCCTGCGACGCCGACGCCTCGTTCTTCCTTATCATCCGCGGCTGCGGACGTATTGATGTGCCTAGCAGCTGGACGTCATCCAGGCCTGGAGGGTCAGGCCTCCTTACATAAACTCAGGTCGATCTTAGCCAGCGGTTTGCTTACTTTGGCCCTTGTCATCATCCCCGTGGTCGGAGATGCGGATAGCCGACTGGGACCGGCTGCCTCTGGAAGCGGTATACCCCCTGGAGCTGTCCTTACGTAGCTCGGCTTCCATCGACTGCCGGACCATATGTCTTGTCGGTCGTCTAGGTTTGGTCTTTGGCTTAGGAGACCGGCTTCGAGACAGCTGCCGCTTCTTCCGAGGCCGACCCCCTTGAATGGACCGTGAACTACCGACACTGGACGAGCCTGTTTTCGAAGCCATATCGTTACTAAGGGGGCCTTGTTTTCTCTATGGCGTATTGTGTACATGCATGTAAGAGCGCATGCAGGTCAGTAAGAGTATGGGGGAAATGCTCTGCAACCAGAGAAATACAAATATGCCTGACAGGAAGATCGTTAGAAACATAACTACATGTACTCCACCCAGAAACTAGAGAAATACAAGAAACCTTCCAGGCCCGCTGGATGGGAGCTCCTTCTATTCTCTCGGCATTTGACGTACTTTCCTCATACTCACTCCTTCCCAGCGGACATGTACGCAAGGATAAAACATGCCCATCGAGTCCACTACATGATTATTTACACATATCGAAGTGGCGTTTCACCACGGCACTAGAAAATACCTACGTAAATATCATGCTGGTAGACTTAGCAGAGATGCAGGCACCCTCCTGATCTGCTTAAATATGACGACAATGTGCAGGATGTGACAACCAGTCGTACTCTAGTACACCCTACTCGAGATATAAATCAACAACAGTGCCATATCCCGAAATTAGCCCTTCTTTCCCTTCCCCTTCTCGAGGAAAGCATTTTGAGCCTGACCTCTCATGTCCATCGGTTCCAATACAACCTGGTACCATTATTTCCAATATAAAAGGGCATCGACTATGGCAATTCTGCTCCGTCGCACTTCCTCGCAAAGCAGCTTTCATGTGATAGGGAGGTAGCAAGAGTAGGCGCCCCCCAAGATTTTATTAAGCGGTGAAGATGAGGAGTAGGTGCCGGCAAATGCTGGTCCAAGGTGTAACGATGGAGGAGGGGCTTAGCCCCCCGGAGTACCAGTTCAGGTAATAGAAGAGTGTAAGCTGACGAATTCTATAAGGAGCTACCACCAAGCCTAGCATGCAATTGTCTGGTTTCATCATCAACCCGCAGTCACTATGTCGTGGTAACAAATCGACCATATATAACTTTATCGCTAGCCACGCAATAGCGGCATCGCTTTTGCGACACACTAATAGAAAGGTTGTTCATAAACCACCGGCAAGGCTGCGGGGCAAGTCTATTCTACCACAACTACCATAGTTCCTTATATCAAACCCAGTCCAGTCTCTCCTCACTCCATTCAGGTCGTAGATAAGACGCGTCGAAGGTCATATCATACGACGTATCATGGACGTAGTCGACCTTCCACTCGACCTTCATCTCGGCGCCGTCCGCGCTCTGGCTCCAAACATTGACCACGATGGTGTTGTCGCCATTGTAGTTCAGGATGCCCGGAGGCACGGGGAAGTCGATCTGATGTCCGATGTAGGGGTTGAACCGGCCGTACTGATACCCATTAACGAAGAGCAATGCGCGGAGCTGATTCGTCTTGCCCGTCACCGGAACGAAAGTCTCATCCGAAGGCGCGGTCAGCCGGAAGGAAATCGACACGTCCAGCCCCTTTGGCACATCAAGGGGGACTACCGTGCGGAAGACCCTAACGCCCGCCCCTTCCACCTTCAGGATGTCGCCGCCGGTAGCTGCGGCCTCGAACTCCGCCTCCGGCGCGCCAGGGAGATGCAAGCCGACGCGCTCCGCGTAGAATCCGCCCTCGTTGAGGATGCCGCGGACGGGATCGATAGGTTCCCGACCAAGTCCGGCGGCTCCCGCGATCTTCCACTCGCGGAAGGCGTATTCGTCGCCGCTCGGCCCCACGAGCGTGGCATTCGTGATACCCCGGGGGTTCAGGGCGGCGGAACGTTGGTCGTGACCCGAGTTGTCCATGACAATGACGAGGACGTTGTCCTCGCCCGCGTCCGCGGCGTTGAGCGTCGCATTCGAGAACGAGAACGTCACCCCCTGCTTGTCGAGCCAGGACCGCCCCAGCCAGGAGCCGATGAACTGCGAGTTCAGCCAGGCCGAGTACCCGAAGGCGAGACCGCCCACGGCGTTGACGTACACCCCAGTCGGCGGCTCGGATGTCGTGGGGAAGGTCGCGCGGTAGATGTGCGCGCCGATGTGGATGCCGTAGTCGTCCACGTAGAGCACGGGGTTGTTGGCGGCGGGTTTGGTCGGGTTTGTCGTGTTGAAGTTGTCGGCAGCTGGGACGATGTTAGAATCACGCCTCGGAGTTAACGAACAATTGCAGAGCCTTACTGATCCAAGCCTCTCCGGTTGTGTCGTAGTCCTTAGCGATTTCGGGCAGGCCATCTGTCTGCTTCCATCCGGCTAGACGCGGCAACTCAAAGGATGGTGCCGCCTCGATCTCGGCCGTGATGACGCCATCTTTATTGGAAGCGATTTCCAGATTCCTGCCGTTCCATGTGACCGAAGATACCGATTTAGGGCCGAACACGCTAATTGCCGTAGTGTTTGCGACGTCTCCTGTGAGGTGTAGTTTCCGTCCGTCGATAGCTGCGGACCGCACTAGGTATGGGCCATGGACCAGCACTTGAAGAAAGATATCAGCTGAGCACTTATAGTTGGTGTAACAAATAGGAGATCCTACCAGTTGAGTTGGCAGGTGCCATTGGATCGTCGCTCAAACTCGGCGACCAGAAGCGATAGGCAGCCGATCGGTCGAGCAGCACGACTTTTGAGCCATCTTCGAGGGTAACTATGCTCTTTCCGGCATTTTGCATGAAAGTGACGGTGACATTGGATCGTCCTGAGTAGATACCGACACTCGCACAGCCGTTGCATGAAGTCACGCTAGCGGTCCTCACGCCGGAGACGGTGAACTCTCCCGACTCCCCAGTCGGAACCCAAAGCACTAAGATCTCCTTATCGTCTATGACCGCGTAAGTCAAGACTTCGGCGGTAGAATACAGCAGCGTCTTGCTGCCAAACTTGAAGTCTGTCACGAGGATCTTCGCTTGGTGGCCGTTGATGGTCGCACCCCCTCCGTACTGGGGGACCGTGACTTGTGTACATGTTAGCAACGCCCCTCACGAGATAATGATGGCGACATACGCTCGCCTTCAGACGTCTGGATATCCAGCTTGAAGGCTTCCCGCGTTGACGACGTCGAATCAGCATGCATCACAACGTAGAAGGCGGCTCCGGTCTGCGGATTTCGCAGTTCGGCCGTGGTAATGGCTGGGTTATTCGTGTACGTCGTGTCCTAGCCAACGTTAGCGCCCGAACCCCCATGGTGATAATGAGACTTACATTGCCCAGTCTATCAGTCATAGCGAGGTCTCTGGCGACTATCATGCAATTAGCTTTGAATCCTATCTCGGTCGATGTAAGGCGATTCGAGTGTGACCCGTACCTCTGGTGAATTGTGTCAGCAGCTTAGTCTCGTAGTACTTGCTGCCAATGCTACGGGACTCAGAAATGGGCGAGGAGTAATCGTAGCTCGTTGCTGTAGCCGACTCAGCATTCAACTTCCAGTAGACCATAGCAGAATGTCTTCCTCACCAACGACGGGAGCCGCGTGCCAACCCCAAGACGTCCCACCAAACAGCATGTACAGATTTATGGCGCTAACCCGCTGATAAATAAGATTTCGGTAGAATATGTTGGCGAAATCAGCCCCAATGTCGCCGGGGCATCCCCCTTGCGGCCCACCCCAGGGGTTATACGATCCTCCTTGGAACTCTGGCATGAAGTTCGGCTGGGTTCTAGGACACCTCGTTAGCGAAGCACATAGTTAATTTTTACTTTGGCAGGTAACCTACGGCGACTGAATCGTGAAGTAACTTTACCGGGGTTTGTCAGCATAGCGTGCTTAGAGACTGTACATCCTGTTTACCTACTCGTAGTAATTTTGAGTTTTCTGTTTGAGGGCCGTCAGTACGCAGTTGTAGGTATTAGTTCCTAGCTCAGACTCACGTATGGCACATATACCCCGTTGGTTCCCGTGCATTCGCTGAGATTGCAGCTCCAGCACGAGGGATAGCTGTCGAGACCGACCACATCGACGTTTCCCTTCGCGTCGGAGAAATCCTTCGACCAACTAAATCCCCTCTAGAAGATATTAGCACATGAACCTACTTCGAAAGTCAGGGCAGCCGGGCAAACCATATTAGGCGCATTGTGCATCAAGGGAACATCGATGCCGTTATCCCACGCATTATGCTTCATCAGCTCGAAATACTCCTGCACAGGAACGTTGTCGACCCTGTTCTTGATGTCGAGCCATTGCTCGCTGTGCTCGTTCTCGATTTGGTATAAGATAGCATTCCCGCCGTTGGTAATGAGGTGCGGCTTGACCACCTTCGCCATCTTCGTCATGTACGGTGTCCACGCTTCAGTGTACCGGGGGTCATTGTTGCGCAGACGTCCGTAGGCCCCGGTCGTGACCCAGAGAGGGAAACCGCCGGCATTGGCCTCGGCGTTGATGTAGGGACCCGGACGTATAATCACGTACATACCGAGCTCCTTGGCGAGGGTCAGGAGCGTCGTGAAGTCATGGGCGCCGCTCTCGAAATCTAGAACTCCCGGCACCGGGTTATGCCAACCCCAGTGATTATAGATCGAGAATGCATTGAACCTGGATATAAAGTGAGAAGCTATCACGAAGGGCTTTGGGAAAATTCAGCTCACCCTGCAGCCCTGACCTTCTCTAGCAAGTCCCTCCACAGCTCAGGTCTTGGTTATATTAGCAATCCATCACGAGAAAGGCAATCCTCGCAGTGACTTACACAGGATACCGCCAGTAATGCAACTAGGTTAAAGTCAGCCTTTCCACACAACCAACGGGAAAACACTCGAGGAGAAAGCTCACCTCTCCAGAGAAGACGAATAGCCTCTGCCCGTTCACGAAGAAGCTGTGGTGGTCCCTGCTGGAGAGTTAGACGGCGTATTCAAACCTATCGAGGTCGGACGAACCATTGGACTAGAGTAGTCAGGCCATTATCGTGCACTGGCCATTCGGTCGAGTTATTCTGGGCGACGACACGGCCGATAGTCGCGGTGACGCCGAGCAAGGCCAACAATTTCTTCAAAGACGCCATCAGAACAGGCCGATCTACCACAAGCCCATATCACTTCACTGGAAGGACAGCTCAGTTAAACCTAGATTGTGCACATTAAGTGCGTAGACCTCGTGGGCTCCAACGAATATTTGAGCCCGGTGGTGGATTTTCGGGTTATGCTGGAGCTCGCGACACCAAGAACCATAACATCTATTCTGCATCTAGATCGCCATCGCAAGAGCTCTATCCCAGCCAATCCGATCTTCCACCGGAACGCAGCCGCGAATTGCATCGCATTAAGATGCGTGGCCGGCCAGGGGGTGTAGAGGATACCACTCTGAATTCTCCGTGATGCTTCCCCACCAGCCGGGATAATGGTGCCCGAGGAACCGGCTCGTCTATTCATTCGCCAAGGGAATCGGGATGATTAAAGCTATAACTGCCAGGGTTAATAGGGCGCGGATAGCGAGGTGGGCTGAGGAACCGTTGGAGAAAAATGGGGCACGATACCCACTCCCTTAACTCGCTGGAGTGATCTAACGAGAGATCTAAGAACCTTTCGTCCGTCTTGTTTAGCCTGGACAATGGGTCACAGCCGACCGGCCCAATTACCCATTTGCTATATAATGATCTGTGTGAAGTTTTGTACAGTTGCGCCTCGCTTAACGATATGCCGTACGCCCGGTAGCACCGTTATCCAGCAGTCTAGGCGGCTCGGCGGGCATTGGAAAGTATGACGATGTCTTTGTCACCGGATACGGTTACCTTATGAAATCGGAGACGGAATGTAGAGGATACTGGGCTATTGGTAGTTAGAACAAAGGGCAGGGGTCGAAGCAACTCAACCGATCTCCGCCGTTTGCCCGATTCGTTGCGCAACCGCCAAGCCTAAACCATTCGGTCTCAGCTTTTGTCGCCATCCATTCCATTGAAGCTATCGTGGATTACCATGTTGTCCATATTTAGTGGACCTGTGGCGTTACGTAAAAAAAGTGGTCGAATATATGCCTTGGCCTTCGACAATCAAAAATGGGGTACGTCGTGTTTATTGTCCGTACGAAGGTACATATTTTTTTTTATGAAAGCTGCTAGGAAATTATGTACCTTAGGACGTCCATAACGTTCACCGGTGGCAATCCATATGGGCAATTACCGAATCCATCGATATATTTCTGTATGCCGGTGGATGGACGTCAATCCCACCAAAGACCCTCGTGGAGTGGATGCGGTTTGCTTTGAGCTCTGATGGAAAGCATAGTACAGAGCGGATATGTATTAATTCTTCGTTTTTCCTTGCCTTCAGGTTCCTTACCTTCCTCTTACACGCATTGTTGCCCACTATAAGCTAAATAGCACTAATCATGTTGCTTACACTTACTTGCTTACAAGTATCTTGATTGTCTTCTGGGGCTTAATAGAAACCATCCTAAGTATCTTAGTTATAGATAAATGCCCTTGGTGATGTTCTCCGCTCTACATAAGAAGACCACGGCTTTTCTTGGTATTTCCACGCCCTATTGGACTTATCACAAGGGTATTGCTAGGTATGATTAACGAATAGGTACTTAAATGCCTTCAATAAGTAACGAGACGGAAAGTAATAGGGCTCGATAAGAATCGTCTTATAAACCTAGGAAGGGGTCAATTAAAACAACGAGGCTTGGATACCTTATGTTTCCTGCTGGTCAGGTAAGCGATGTATATGAGCGTTGCGTAGTAGCACAGGAGTAGAACCAGAGTTTCATGATACGTGACTATTGAGTAGTCGTATCCCTTCACCAGCTCCTTCTGGATAAATTTGCATTCAGCACGATGTTATAATATTGCACCTATTTCTCCGTATGTTTCGCGTCTACCCTCACCTTCAGTAGGTATTCCCCCTCCAGTAGGTATTCCCCCTCCCCGCCCACCCCCTCCCTTGGTCTGTAGAGCGAATGCGTTGCTGAAGACTCCAAGTAGATCCCTCATCGTATCAGTACTTATTATGGTCTTGTGGTTTTGTTGTGTGGTAGAGAATGGAGATTCTAGTACAATAAGTCACCGCCGTCGTTGTCATATTGTTGTAGCATCCTACGCCATAAGGCACCTGAAGCCACACTATGTACACGTGTCATCATCCAAGACAGTCTAAGACCGTTCTATGCATGGAAGCATTGACTCTGTATCCTTGGGCGGTATCCTATATAGAAAAAGCACACTCACGTCGGCTGTTGCTAGGGATACATCTTAAGCATCTACTGAGGCAGCCATTGATTAGGGTATTCGCTAAGATGCCTTCATATCTGGTTGCTGGGTTACCTTAAATACTAATCTTATCGAGCCGGCCAAAAATTTGCAGAAATATCGGTAGCAATACTGTCCTTATAGAGCTTTGACCCTTTGCACCGGTACATATTCCTTGCGCATCCGGGCCCATCCGAACCCAACCCATCAAACAAAACTACACGTCCTCCAAATATCGAACGTCAACGCACCTCTGTATCGACGAAGTTTAAAACTTACCGTTTTCTGTGCAGATGGCCAGTATTACAGTACAGAAACTCCTCAAGGAGGCCTGGCCTTTTCTCAAAGCCAATTACCGTACCCAAAATCGGGATACCGACCTCAACTCCTTAGTCAAGAACTGTCTTCGTGCCCAGTTGCACCAGAATGCAAGCATGTATCTTATAGTATGTGTCCAACGCTTCGCCGCTGAGTTCATGATGAAATTGGCAACTACAATGGGTAAGCCCTCGCCATTATAGCTTCTGCTTAATTCGGTTCGGGATTACCCGCTTATACGTCACCAGGCATATCCTTCCAGGTATACGAAGCGCCGTCGGTTGCTGCGCAAACCACTGTTTGCGTAATACCTTCTACCAAGCAGTATCGCAAGCGTAGCGATCCGTGCCTGTCAATGGGAGTTTTTACGTCCTTGATCTCATCAGATAAGCCTGCAGATGAGATAGTCTCGCTAGTTATCACGAATGGAGAAACAAGAGATTTGTTTCCACAGAATGCGAAGTCGATACCGGCTACGGTACCTACCAATCCTTACAGGCGCCCATCACGCACGTCAAACCCGAATATACCATTGCCACCTACAAAGCAAACTCCGCAAGGTGCCCCTAAGCCGCCGACAATGACAAATTCTTCGGGTCAGCCGAATCCGGGGGCAGTTCGTAAGCAAGTCTTTCGGAAACGAAAGCGAAGTGAATCAGTCCCGACAACTCCTTCAACCCCGATGCATCCTACCCCAAAGCTTCCTTCTACCCCGACTCCAAGACCCCAGTTTTCAACCGCCACCCAGCGTCCCGTTCAAGGTCCCGGACCAAGTCCCGACAGGAAACCCGTCCCGAAGAAAGAGGTCACACCACCGGAGAAGGCTCGCTTGGGAGTTTCGGCTGCTCAATTCCCTAACACATCTTTACTAGTCTCAGCAGCTCCATCAAAAGAAATATCTGACATTAACCGCCAGACTCCCCCCAAAGCTGGCGCCATGGCTCCTAGCGATAGACGAGTTGGAAAAAGCAACCAAAAACCGCGGAGACCAGAGACCGCCAAGTTAGACAAGTCACTCGAGCAGGAGCTCATGAACCCCCCGAAGTTTCGCGTCCGCCTGCCAGCGAGCGTTCCGTTCGAACTATACGTTCTCCCCTATCGCCTGTCCATTGCGAACAACTTCAACTTCTGGCTAGAAAAGGTGAAAACCGATCAGGGAGTGGATATCGAGGTTTGTACGCACAGATCGCCAGACTTCGCCTTTAGCACTCGATCGACTCTCCAGAAAGCCCAAGCCGAAGGCTTCCATCTCGTCTGTGATTAGGTGTCCGAGATGATGCAGACCGGCCAAGCGAGGGACCTCTCGGAGTTTATCGAGACGAGCTTCGCCGACTACACCCTAAGGATGCATGCTAAATTTCACTACGAGAAGGAACGGGAGCAGCTTTTCGGACGGCAGGATCCCAGGCCTCCTTCCACTTTGCCTGCTGGCCAAGCCGCGCGGCAGGAAGATATGCCATTCCATAGCGAAGTGGAGGCTCACAAGAACCACATGAGGGCTGCTAAGCCCTAACCTGGGGAGCTACATCCTGGAGTTTACCGTTGGCCGCTGTTGCCTCTTTACCCCCTTGATTTGAGATCGGCTGATGAGTCTGCTCCGTCGGAGTACATACGGGATCCGAGTAAGTTCCACTGCGTTTCCAACAGAGGAAATAACGAGGGTTAACATAATTGTCATAATAGACCGATTCCCGAATCCAAGACGTCTAACCGATTTCGGCTATTATTATATAAATGACCCGAATGCCGTTTCTAGGTTATTAATAACTCTGCTGTCCGAAATAGCACACGCATTATCAGCAGTCACACTACAGCAGCCCAGACACAGAAGGACCAGGTCAAAGGAGCAACTGCGTTAGGAGGGGTGCGACAATGACTTTGGCTACACATCAGGCTCTCACTTCGTTCGGTAAAGACGAATTACATTGAGCGACCTGAGAACCGCGGCCGACGAAACAAGCCCCACGTCCAGCAACAGAGAATGAGTTATAGGAGTAGACAGGCAACACTGTGAAGATTATTTGCATTGCGCACTTCACCTCCCACTTAGTGGCGGAGTCTTACGTGAAGATTGGTCAATCGGCCCATCGTCTAGGACACTCGATCAGGATACGCACGTGTCCCATTTGCAAGAGAGAATTACCATATGCGGCCACTCATAATTGAACGACTCTGCCGGCGAATGAGCCAGCAGCTAACTAAAAGAGATTTGGGTTATTCACAGATGATTGACTGTGATGTTGGGAGCATTTCGTCTGTTGTCCAGACTCGTAACTACTACCAAGTTCACCATACCATGGAACAGTTCTCGCGGATGATTTACTCGGCGGTTTCCTCCTGATACGGGTAATGTTGCCCGGCGGTAATGGGTGTTGAGTAACTAGTAATTGTACGTCCATGACCGGAGACCTCTGACGTTTCCGGGTATCATCTTGTTCATGTTTCGTCAGTTGCTAAGAACGTTACCGAGAAGTCCAGGAGTAAAATCAATTAATAGGCGTTTGATGTGGTTTTTACGGGGTGAGCCGAGAGATATTCTTATAGCGCATTGCTTTAACGCACGATGGGCAGTTGGGAAAGATCGCGGCCGAATATAAGTCGCCCTTTCCCCATGCAGGATTTGCTCAGCATCGGTCCGGCCTCTCACGAGATGCATATGGGACCTCCAGTATCCACACGACACGCAAGCAGTGATGTAAGTCGTAGCTTAACCGAGGACACCACGTACAGTATAAACCACTCAGCGACAAGGCCGGGCCATGCAGGGCTTCAATAAAAGCCCCGTAAGTTAGGAACCTAGGGATGTCAGTTGCTAAGGTCGGGATACGGTGGAACCTTCTGGACAGGGGTCTTACGACTATATAAAGGAGGGGGGGGGCTTCTCTCTCCGGATATTTAGGAAGGACAGGCGTTAATGGTCATCTCTACTGCTACATAGCAGCTAGTTTCCTGCCTTTCACTCCGTGCTACCATTTCCCTGACAAGGGACCAGTTCCGGCCTCAAAGGGAACGAAGGTAAAAAAAAACTACGCGAACTCCGAGGGGAAAAAGCAGGAAAAATATAAGAAACCAAACAACCCCAAACCAAAGGACGGCCCACAATGATGACCGACCGGTCCTCCCTCACATCCCGGCAGATACCGCAGATGACCCTGGGCACGGGCGCGCCGGGATCACTGACGGCACCTCCGGCGCCTCCGCCCCACAACGCGACGCCCGCCGAGCGCGCCGCGCGGCGCTTCGGGCTTCACGGCAAGAATGCCGTGGTGACGGGCGGGGCCGGGGACCTGGGGGCGGCCGTGTGCCGAGCGCTGCTGGAACACGGGCTGTGCGGGTTGATGGTGTTCGACCTGCTGGGCCCCGCCGAGGCGGAGCCCCGGATGGCGGCGCTAAGGGCCGAGTTCCCGGGGGCCGTGGTCGGGTTTCTGAGGGTGGATGTGACGGACGAGGCCGCCGTCGAGGAGGCCGTGCGGAGCGCGGAGGAGCGGTTTGCTGCCGGGGGAGGAGAAGGAGGGGAGAAGGTAAGGGGAGACGGCAAAGATATGGGAGGCGGTATAGATATCCTTCTCAACTTTGTGGGCATTGTGTCCTGCGGCCACGCGCTCTCCTTCGACGCCGCGGACTGGGCGCGCGTGCTGTCCGTGAACACGGTGGGCGGCGCCGTCGTCGCCACCGCGGTTGCGCGGCGCATGATCGCTGGGGGCCGAGGGGGCAGCATGGTCTTCGTGGCGAGCATCTCGGCCCACGGCGTCAACTACCCGCAACCGCAGGCGCCGTACAACGTGTCCAAGGCCGGCGTGCGGGCGCTGGTGAAGAGCCTCGCCGCCGAGTGGGCTGTGCACGGCATCCGCGTCAACTGTATTTCGCCGGGGTACATGGACACGATACTCAACGAGGGCCCCGGGCTCGAGAATGCGCGGCGCGAATGGCTCGCTCGGTGCCCCATGGGCAGGATGGGGTCTCCGGACGAGCTGTCCGGCGCTGTCGTCATGCTGGCTAGTCGCGCGGGGAGTTACATCACGGGGACCGATCTGCTGATCGATGGGGGGCAGACGTTGCTGGTGTAGCTTGTCGAACTTGATAGCGGTCTTATTTTTTTCATATGGAATACGGACAGGCAGGCTCGGTATTGATGAATAGATAGATAGATAGAGACAGGTAAAGATATATAACTATATACGCCCTCTGGCCTCGGCCTTTTGTTTCCGGATCGCCGTGCTGCTTATCTTCGTGGCGAATTCCTGCGTCTTGGTGGGTTGGTCATCGCTTATTTCCTCGGAGTCGAGGACGTCGACTTCGAAGATCTCGAGGGGATGCCAGCCGCGCTCCTGCCGCTTCGAGTTTACCGCCTCGCCGCCGGACCTCGTCTCACCGGAGACGACCAGGGCGTCCATGTCCTCGCTCGTGATAGTTGGCCCAAACGGATCCTGTATAACAACACACTGTATTTCGATGGCGCCGTCCCTGAAACGCGCCGTAATCTCACCCTCTTTCTTAGAGAGTTGCAGGTCCGGATTACGCTTCCATCCGTCCCTAGATAGATATAGTACCGTAGACAAGAACTCGATGACGGTCATCGCGCGCACGTCCCACGGTTGCATATACTCTGCGTACTTTTTCCTCTTTAGCAGTTCATCCCCGGTGATGCCGACGATGAAGCGGCAGGACTTCTTCGCGCCTCGCTCCGGCACGTTCAACAAGAGGACAGCTGCGTGGAGCAGTAACTTGTGACCCGGATGCAGGTGATCAAAAGTGCCGCCCAGACATACCGTAGTACGAAGGTCGGTCTGCGGGCCGAAATGCGAGGGGTCCGACGGCATAACACTCATGGCGAGCCCACCCTCGACCACGACGAGCTGATCCTGTCTCAACGTCTGGATGCGCTCAAACATCTTGAGGTAGGTCGTCAGCAACGAGTATCCGGCCTCATTGTTGACGTGGAATATGTACTTCCAGGGATGATAGGCCGAGGCAAAGGTAGCCAGGTCCACTATTATCGTGTTGCTGGTTTCGATCGCTGGCTTGAAATCCCTATATTGGCAAGGAGGGTCATGGTCGACCAGGACAACTCTCACGTCGACTGAACCAGGACCGGCGTGAACCTCCGAGGGTATGGACCGCTTGGCGCATATGACGGATATGATGCCGTACAGGCCAGCTATCAGAGTCTGCGCCTCTGGCCATGACAACGTCTTGTGCCGCAGAAACTTGGCGGTGAGAAATGGGGATGTTACAGCGACGATGAGCGTCACGCCCTCCTCGTCATTTCTCAGCTTGGAGATTGCGGCTTCTAAGGGTGGACGATATGTCGCATCGAGCGTAGCCCGGCTTGCGGGCCGGGGAGGTGGGGTTAGCAAGATGAGCGAGGGGAGGCTTCCACCCCCTGATGCGGAAGACATATGGATGAGGTCTAATCTGCGTTACGGGACTTTATATCACCAGGATTAGGACTATCGCAAGTAGAGCTGTCCAAGTAAGCCTGGAGGTTTGAACGGGGTAGTATATGCTCAATGGGAAGTTCTTGGTCGCATGTAACCACGATGGTGGGACATGCAGAGAACGACCCGAATGACGTGATCCCTGTTAGAGGGGTCTATTTACTGAGTAAGAGGGCGAATTTTAACATCATTGGTAGGTACCCCCTAACTTGGCGGAAGATCCGACGCTATCGCTATATTGAGGGCTTAATTCATATAAGCGTTGCGTAATCAGAATCAAATAATATTTAAACTTCTCAACTTAAGAAGTACAAGGTGTAAAAATGATATTAAAAATAAAAATATTTAGAGTTAATTAAGAAAAATACCTAACTAGGATGTTAACCTTACTCCTACGGCGTAGTACTGCACCGTTCGATTTGAACAGGCTCAAAGTTATGAAACAATGCGATTGTTTTCAATACGGCAAGGGGCGGAAAGGGAGTTCGACCAGATAAGATTAATAGGAGAGTCATGTGTATATACATATATATATATATATATTTATAGAGAACCAGGTCACTCGGTCCATGACAACAAGGATCGAACTAATGGACAAAAAGAGGACCGTAGTGTTACCCGCATTCCTGTTTTGGCCATCAAAGTAGTTGCGCGGAACGTATAACTTGAGAAGAGCCTTTGCGCCCTGACAAATTATGAGGACTCTAACACGAAGAAACGTTCAGTTAAAATCTCAGCCGCAACCTCAAGTCCTGGTCAATCAGAAAAGTCACTCTAGAGCGTTTTTGGTTTCTCTCAGAACAAGCTTGAGTCCAAAACCACCTTGTGACTTGTTGTGACATTCTCATCTTCTTCGATCTCCATGACCAGATGCATCGAACACGAATTGGCCTAGACAACTACCTCACCTAGGTAGTTCTTCTATTTGGAGCATAAGTAATCGTGTAACCGTAATTTTGCGTACCAGCTTATATTGAAATTCTGTTAGGATGCCAAAATTCTTCTGAAATGCCGTTGCCTAGCCCCATCCAGGAAACGGACGACCGGACAAAGATGGACCCGATGATCTCGCATCTGTCCCATTTCTAGGGATTGAGTTCATAGCTCTCTATCCCAGCTCCTCAGGTTAAAGTAAAGTCATAGGAATACAGGTCGATTATAAGTCGGTTTGAAGTAATTGAATAACGATCCATCTCGCTGCTACTCTCTAGTTCCGCATCCACCATCACATGCAATATCCACACGTCCATACCTACCTATGGAGTACATGCCTGTGCATCGTAGTATAAGCGCTGAAGTGACAACAGCCCCGCTTGCATCTGAGGTCAACCGGCAGAAGCCGCGATAAATGCCAGAATTGTAAGATACCAGTAGACGAGCCTTGATGACAGTTGCTCACAGCGCTACGGAATTAGAAGTAACAAGACTTAACTACCGCCACAATTGATCCTCCTCCGCCTCCGCCTCCTCGAGAACTTGGAAGAGACTAAAACGCTGCAATTTGCAGCAGCAACGCTAACGCCAAACGCCGACGGCAGTAGCGATCGACGCCGGCTCGTCCACGAATACGGTTAACTAGGAAGGTTCGATGTCCGGTTGAAAATTACTCTTCTGGTTTCGTTCCAACTCGTTGAGAGACTTCTTCGTTTCTCCCTCTCCCTCTCACCATCGCACACCTTTTCTATCGCCGTCTCTTCTGTTGCCGTCGCCAGTCAGTGGAACCTTCGACGCGGGGCCGCTAGCGCCCAACCTCGAACTTGATCTCAGCCTTCCAATTCATATCCCGGGTGACTCTTATTTCCAAGCCCGCTCCTTATACCTGAGCGTCTCACGCCTCTGCTGCTGCTTGCCACAGCGCCAGCGCTTGCGCCTGCTTTCGCGCTCCCGCCAATTACCACGGCAGCGGTCCCCACGATCCCTACCGCGTCAATCGCGACTGCTACGGCGCCTTGAACGATTACTCCACCTTCTTTTGCGACAGCAACCAGCCGCATCACCATCCACTCCACAATGAATCAACCGGGCCAGTACGGGGGAGGCGCCCCCCGCAGGATGAATACCTATGGGTCGCAGCATGACGAGTTACATATGCCCCATCAGGGACAGATGTCCCCGAGAGATTTCACCTCCGCGCCGGGCCCTCATATCAAGCTCGATCAGCCCGCGTCGCAACCCGTCAACCCCCAATACCAGGGCGCCGGCGGTAGCAACTCGTCCGTGCCCAATGTCTTGCAACCCGGCGGCCTCTCAGCCGGTCGTCCCCCGGCTATGAACGCCAACACCGCTCCTAGCTTGCCCACCATGTCCGGCGCCATACAGCAGTCACCAACCGAGTACGCCTCGCCATCTAGACCCCCCGCCCTCAGCGCCTCTCATGGCTATTCTCGAGCTAGCCCCGCCGCCCCTCAATCCTACGACCCGTCGTCCTCCAGTTATTCCCCCTATACCCCAACCACCCCCGGGACCTCTTCCGCCGCCGGCCCGTCGCAATACATGTCGCCACAGGAATCCAAATATGGTGCTCCGGGCTCCCAGAGGACCATCGCCACTACCCCTCTTGGCTTGGCCGACATCAGACCCCGAGCCGACTCGAGCCTCTCCGACAGCCACCAAGGCACCCTCGGATACGAACTCTCCAACGTGCAGCCCTCCACGAGCAATTATCTGGCCCCTTGGGCACTCTACGCCTTCGATTGGTGCAAATGGGTCCCCCAAGGGAAGGGGGCCGGGAAGGTTGCTGTCGGCAGCTACCTGGAAGACGGACACAACTTTGTACGTTGCCCAAAGCCATATCCCTGCTTATCTCTGTCAACGACGCGGGGGAGTTGCGGACGCTTATCGTAGACAGATTCAAATCCTTGATACCCAGATCGTTAATACTCCTCCCGATGTCTATACTCCTGGTTCGTCGAAGTACAGCTTGGAATTCAACAAGATCGCCGAGGCCACTCACTCATACCCTGTCACCCGACTATTATGGGAGCCTCCCTCTTCTCAGAAGCAGTCCACCGACTTGCTGGCCACCTCGGGCGACCACCTGAGACTTTGGTCCCTCCCTTCCGACGCCCAGGCCAGCTACTCAAATTCGATAAACAAGCAGGGTCAGAATATGCCTACTACCAAGCTAACACCTCTAGCCCTCCTCTCCAACTCCAAAACTCCGGATCATACGGCACCGCTCACCTCCCTGGACTGGAACACGGTCTCTCCCAGCCTCATCATCACGTCGAGCATCGACACGACCTGTACGATATGGGACATTCCTTCCCTGACGGCCAAGACGCAGCTCATCGCCCATGACAAAGAGGTCTACGACGTGCGATTCTGCGCCAACAGCGTGGACGTCTTTGTGAGTTGCGGCCAGGACGGGAGCGTACGCATGTTCGACCTGCGCAGCCTAGAGCATAGCACCATCATCTACGAGCCTACAGCTAAGGACGACCGAGGTAGGATTTAGGACGACCATTTCCACCGTAGTGATTGTAGAGCTAACCGCGACATGTAGATGTGAACGGCGGAAGGATCAGCCCGACGTTAGCACAGCAGACCATGTCTAACGCGCCGCCCCTGCTGAGGTTGGCTACGTCACCTCATGATACCTATCTGCTAGCCACGTTCGCGGCGGAATCGAACGTCATCCGGATCCTCGACGTGCGACAACCCGGCCAGGCCCTGTTCGAACTGCGCGGGCACGGCGGTCCGGTCAACACGGTGGAGTGGTCACCCAACAGGAGAGGTCTGCTTGCTTCCGGCGGAGACGATTGTCAGGTCCTGCTCTGGGACCTCATAAATACCACTCCGGCGACCGGCTCGTCTTCCAATGGTTCTGGTTCTTCCGATAAGCATCTCACGCCGATTGCTAACTGGTCATGTGACTACGAGGTGGGCAACTTAGGCTGGGCTCCTCGCGTCGGGAATAATGACGTCGGCGACTGGCTCGGTGCGAGTGGCGGACGAGGAGTCTGGGGTGTCAAGGTATGAGTCAACAACCGAATATCGTTGGATGCGAAATGTATACGAAGTTTGCGCGCATGGCCTACCGGGGAATTTTCCAGCGCGTATCGATAGGACATGACGTGAGACAGGATGAAGGGATGCGTTACGAAGTGTCACGTTCCGATCCTTGGGGCGGTTCATAAGGCAAACCGTGCCAGAGAAACCGCAGCGCCTATATAGCGGATCACTGAACATGGCCGAAGCAGGGGGTAGGAGGGTGGACCGTGTTGATGCCTTCATAAAGTCTTGGGCTTAAGTCTTCTAGTGTATACTAACATCCCTCCATATACTTCTATTGCACAGGATGAATGAATGGGTACTTGGGGTGATGCACCGTCTCGCGCGGCGGGCGAGAGGAGCTGTCAGCGGCGGCTAAAACCTGTCACGGACGAAGATCACACCGCGGAAATACGCAGCTTGTTGGCACACTTGAATAGGAACTTGCGGCTAAATATCGACATCCAATAGTGATCAGAAAATACTCTGTTGAACAGAGCAGTTCTCCTTGTGCGTCGCGTGTTCTTTCAAAGGAATGCTTGTAGGAAAAATTGGGCATAGAGGCCTAGGGGACGAATTAAGGGGAAATAAATATCAGAGGCTACTTTCCAGTCTTGCTCGTCTCGAATCGAGTCGGAGCGATGGTATGTGCCCATTAATTGGAGGGGGAAGAAGCCATTGATTCTCGGGGCCAGCTTTTTGAGACGCAATGGGGGGTTTTAGAGCATTTCGTATCATGTAGCATTGTTTCTATGAAGTTAAGCTAGCACCACAGACCCGTCTGAGCTAGGGGAACTCGAACCACCACAACCCCCTTTTTTACTGGGGCGTTGCTTACCCCTCGACAGCATCTGCTAGCAGACCCAATAGCTGTCCATCTTCCGTACAAGCAGCTGCATGATGAGGCATACCGCTAGATTCTGCCAGTAGCTATGGTGCTGAATCCCGAGTCCGAATCGAGTCCGAATCCGAATAAGACGCGAAGCTATGCTGGAGAGATCCACGCCAATGCTGAAAGCTAAGAAGACCCCGGCTTATGCGTTTCTAGTCGTCGGGTCTGGATTCGGAAGCCCTCTCTATTCGATCCACTACTCTTCAAATCAGGGGCCAACATATCTAAGTTGACTTCGTCTAGAGAACAATGAATGAGAAAACGAACAGCAATCCTCGCAGGCTTTCTGTAACCGCTAAATGGCGGACCGGCTGGTACGGCGTTGGTACTACATACGTCATTAAAGAGCTTTAGACCCCCGTGCCGTTAACTGGACAGCTTTTAGCCTCGCTCGCCAACCAGCATTTTCCTCTGGAACAACGAAGCTCTGCTCTTCTACACCCTGGATGGCACTATCGCAATAATCCCGACTCCTAATGTCTGGATCTATTGAAGAGTCAGCGGAGGCCGTCGCTTGAAGGGCGTACGAGGATGTTTACCCGGATATATATGCCTTACCCAAGGTATTTCGTCCAGTCCACCCGAAAGAGGCCACCCGTATATGTACTTAACACTTGGCCGTGGCCACACGTATAATAAGCGCATCAGATGGTAATTCGGTTGGTATTAGCCTAGCCTTCAGTCAATCAAGTCACTTAATCAATCTCTTTCACGGTTGTGATGATGATGGATAGCTCTCGGGGTCAAGGGGAATCGTGAAGGGAACGCAGTCATCTGCACAGTTGCATGGCTTGAGACAGACTATTAAGGGCAACATGCCCCGAGCGATGATAGTCCTCCACGTTATCTTAGTGGGACAATACGGGCATGATCTCCCCGCACTGGATCGCGTCTTGTCCAGTCGACTTTGATAAGGCTGCCGAGGGCAGCGAGGTTGGTGATCACTTCACGACGTAGCTTAGTCGAGCGAGCTGCTACAGCCCACCTTCTGCTTAGTCGAGCGCTGGATCAAGTTAGAACATGCCTTAGCATAGCTGTAGCTAGGCACGTTGTGACCTTATTTTGCAAAGGGACATCCTGAATGCACCTGGCGAGCGAGGTACGGGGACGATTGGAGACGTTGAGACTGGGCCCTTTCCTCACTCCATGGAATAGGTCGAAATGGGTAATTCATTTGGTGGTTTCTCGAGAGGGACCAAGAATGCCCACCTTCCAGCTATATCCACTGGAGTCGGCGGCCCAAGCCTCAAATAAGAATGAAGTGGAATCTTGTCCGCCGCCGTCATCAACCCATCCACCCCCGAAAATTAAAGGGATGGACGTGACCACCCGAGTAGCGGGAATATCAACAACGACATATGTCATACGTAAACAGAACCCGGTGCTTCTGTTCAAAGTGAGAAATATAACGCCAGATGATGGGAGCAGGACCTGTCAACGAGGCAGACAACAACCCTTTCGAATGCCCACACTCAGACGAGAGACGCGCTCCTCCCTGTTGGAACTGTGGCGAACAGGGTCGCGTTGGCTTCGGCCCCGTCACTGACGCTTCGAGGCCATCACCCGAGCCCTCTTGGGCCGGCCAAGTCAAGCAGGGGTGGGCAGCCGGGATGGGCAAGCCGATGGAACGGTCGCATCCGATGCCCGAGATGTATCAGCCGGAGCCTGAATTCGAGGTAGACGGAGCTCCCCATATGCGAAAGCCGTAGCCGGGATTGGAGGTCGCCGTCGGGCCCCTGATTGTCACGAGCGCGGAGAAAGAAAGGGCTCACCGGTCGGGGCGGCACACAGGAACGACCGTAACATGTCCGACGAGAAGGGGTTTGTCGGGGAACCCCGAGGCGCAAAATAATATGTGGGATCCAAAGGAGAGTGGTCTTCCTTTTCCTCGCGTTTGCGTTGCCGGTGGTAGTCGCAGCGGTGACGGTCCGGGGTCGTCCTAGGGTTGAAAGACGACGAAGGATCGGTGGATAAGAGCGCGTACGTCGTTATCATCGAATATGCCCATAATAGTATGTGGCGGTAACGAGAAACCAACGAGTAGCCTCCCACAACAGAGCAGTGCCTCCGCCACCAGAGGATAACCAACAGTAATAGCGGTAGGTTTGTTTCGCTCGTATTGACTATCGTGCCCGTCAATTATGTCCGACCTTCACGCCGTCTCTCCTGTTGGTTCGGATACCATTTCCCTCCCCTCCCCGGCTCTCGAAGGTTTTCTCCTCACATTTCCCTTACCCCTTTCTTTCACTTTCATCTTTCCATCTTAGCACCCAATTCTAAAACCTGACCGCATTTGTGTCAGTACCTTCCCCTTATTCCATATTGATCAATTGCCTAACATAGGATATTTTTTTACCGTGTACGAGGATAGAGTCCCAATCATAGACCATGATGGAACCGCAGATGTTCACCACGAAACTCCAACCCCCACTGTCGTCAGCTATAATAGAACCCCTACATCTTCCGAGATAGAAACTCATCCCCCGCTGCCTCGTCCACTACCAAGTGTGCCCGAGCCCCTTCCCTTTCACACTAAGGAGATTCATTGCGCCACCAAAACGGAAATTAGCTAACTAGACATCTTCTAGCCAAACCCACCCAGACAGCCACCTCTGATAGCAAACTAGAGTGTCCCGAAGCAGACCGAACCGTCGCCACCAATCCAGGCACGGGGAAGAGGTTCAAGCACTCGTGCTACGAACAATATCCAGGGTATGACACCGAGAACCGCGAAAAGGAGTCGATGGCGGCCTGCATAGCTTGATGTGCGGAGGTGGACGAATGCGTGGCCGCGAACTGTTACAACACCGGGCCGCAGGGGACTGATCTCAACTACTGCTGGCTGGAGTCCGACCACGGCGAGGTGAGGAAGACGAAGGACGCCCAGAAATGTCGTCCTCACTGATGAGACGGCAACCGGCCAGGGTGATGTGATGATGAACCGAGCCCGATGTACGTACTACAACATGATTTTCAGCCCACCTAATTCCCGATACGGCTTGCGAAAGATATATCCGTAATTTTATGATACTCTGACATAATGCACTGAATACCAATCCTCAACGCACAGCTCCTTAAAAGAGTATAGGGGTCAATTCTTTTCAGATGCTGGTAAGAGGGACCCACCCCGTACGACTAAATAATGCCTGCAATACCAGTGTTTCAGCATTCTGCACCCGGTAATACGTTCAAAATAAGTCATGTGGGACTCAAGACCATGCCCATAGCGTCCAACTTAGAGAGTCATCCAAAATACGAATGATTCCATATTCAGCATACCAAGGTTGACGTTATCAGATGCAGACAAGAGAATTCCTGCTCTGCTGTGTCACGTGCGCCGTCTGGCCGTGTTCTAACGTAGATCTAACGTCAACTAGGGTTTGCAATGGGTACCCAAATGGGTACCCATCACTACCCACGACGTAAATTCACACGTCATAAAAGCTTAATACTTAGGGTTTCCTAGAAAGATTTATTATACAAGTAATTATGTATTGTTTACAGACATTTATTATTTATTTATGATTGAAAATATCATCCGTGGGTGGTGATGGGTACCCATTTGGGTACCCATTGCAAACCCTAACGTCAACTTCCGACGCCCCCGACACTCATCAAAGACCTCCTAGACCTGGCAAATCATCCGTGTTTTATCGTCTCCAAGTTGAAGTCGCTTCTAGGGGCATCGGCACTGTATATCCTGAGGCATATTCCTGGCTGCTAGGACCATGCCTGTCAATCACATTGTTCTCTTCCAGTTCAAGGCCGACGCGAGCCCAGACACTGTCAATAAAGTGCGCATGCTCCGATATCTGCCTCTCTAGTATCAGTTTGGCCAGCTAACCGTATTTCTCGCTAATAGGCAGTCGCTGGAATGCTGAGATTGAAGGACTTGTGCGTTCGCCCGACCTCGCAGAAACCATACATCCGGTCACTGACGGGCGGACGGGATAACTCGCCCGAGGGTATGCAGGTAAGTCCAGGGGAATCACGAGTAGCTAAAGTGTGCGAGCTGCTAACGGGCTTACGAAGGCCGGTATCCAGTATGGATTCGTGGTTGAGTTCGAGAGTCCGGAAGACAGGGATTACTACCTGGGGAAGGATGAAGCCCACCAGGCGTTCAAGGACAGCCTATCCGGGATCATGGAGAAGGTCATCGTGGTTGACTACAGCTTCTAATACCTAATACCGTTGGAGGCTGCCGGCTGCTTTCGTCGAATTCCCGGTCGGCAAGGCAGACAATGAGAGAACCTTATGAGGCGCCGTTCTGGCCTTGGGACCTATCTCAGTATGGCACATATACAGACGGCCCTGAAGACCCGTTTAAGTGTCTTATCGTAAGATTAATAGATCGCTACTTGAATAAGCCGCATCTTCTCCCTGCTGTAATGTTGAATTCTATCATCTATAGCTTCGCTTCCTTCATAGGATCTGTGACACCTTATCATACCGATCAGGTTATTTACTTTTTATGTGTCCCTAGTACTGTCAAGGTGCTCGGGGAAATGGGTGACAGCACGCAAATACAAGGCAGCAGCCCCTTCTGGCATAGGGGTCAAACCTCATTCACGGCCTCTGGCGTCCGCGCCACCTTCCACAAGCGCCTCTACGTCCCCAGTGACTACGTACGGCTTCCCCTTTACATTGATGAGCGCCGAGCGAATATCTAGGGCGGAGGATGTAATCCTAAACTTTGGTTATCTCAACACAATTGTCGTCGCTTCCTTGACTTTAAAGGGGGGCTGTCTAGTACAGCAAGATGATGCATTCAACGACCATCTCTTAAAGCCCTCAGTATGATAGTGACAGGATTTCCAAGCTTCTAACTCCAATCTCTTGAGAAGAGTATAGCCTGTATAACGTTCATATCCCATGTTTCTACTTCCCCTTTTAATAATGTCAAAACGGGGGTTGGGGGTTGACTATTTCAAATAAATCAGACTTTCCATTAAACTTAGACATTGTTCTCGGACACTGCATAACGTCTAGGACGCAAGAGAAGAATAAGTCTTGTACGCACAAAACCGCAACACGCAGGGCGTAACATCAGTATTCAATCCCGATAAAGATGGACAGAGACACACGTTCCACGCTAGAATAGCAATAACCACCTGGATAGACGGCCAGGCTTTTAAAATACCCATGTCACATCATTGCATGGCAACAATGGGAGACATTCATCCGATAAGCTTCCTTTTATCATCCCAACTTTACATGCATAATCAAATGCACCCCTATTATACTGGTATGATGTCACGGAAAATGGTAAAGTACGGAGTGAGAGGCAGAAGAAGCAGCCCAGCAGGTGGTTCGTAGTATGGGTAGTAAATAGATGACCATTAATGCCTGCCCTTTTCTAACTACTCGGGGGCGAAGCCCCCCTATATATACACAAACTGGAGCCACACTGGTGGGTCGCTGGGCCCCGGAAAGGGGGCCGCACCTTGGCACCTGACATATGACTCCCAATAAGGAGTTTGTTTCCTCACTTGAAATAATTGCCGGTATGAACAAACAATAGGCTGCAGCCATGCTTCAATTAAGTCTATAGACCATGATTCGCATATTAAATTTGCGCCTCGTGCTTGCAAGTCACTGGAGAGGTTTGCATGTGCCTCCTTTCTAGGTTAAGTTTGCTTGCTTAACCTCAAGCCAAAACCCGCCATGGAACTTTCCGACCTAGGAATTCATAATAGCTCGCCCATAACACCTTAACGTTCGCGGTCGACTCTTCCACCCCACCTCTAGTTGTTTCTCAACAATACTACGAGCAACCTCCTGTCTCTGACACAACTGGGTGAATCTGTCTCGACGTATCGGTCTTCGGTTTCGTTACTTCGGCTAGCCGCTCGTTTACTTGGCAATACCTCATACCAACAATCGAATTTCCAGGAATTAACCCGGATTGTCTTGCGGAGTTAGTCGGACAATATCTACTCCGCATAAATACAGAAACAGCGAACCGACTTCGTAAAGCGACTTCGAAGACAGACTTCGCAACTACGAAGAGCTTCACTTCAGGGCACGGTTCGTCTACAACGGCGACTGCCCATCAACGAACATCGGTATTCGCAGAATCAACTTCTGCCCTTTCCCAATATCTCGTCGACACTTTCCCCTGATCTTCTCAACGCTTTCTCCTGGTCTCGTCGACATCTTCTAGTATCTTATCGAGATGAACTGCGTTCGTCACATCGCCACACGGGTTAGCCCTATAGTTCCCCGGCAACTCGGAACATCCAATCTGTTACAAGTCACCACGAGCCTGACTGAGCCCCGCTCCACTTCCTGGGTAGCCTTCGAGGCGCCAGATCTTTCGTCATATGCACATCTCTCTACCTGGATAATACCTCCCCGCATCTCACAGCCAGCAGCTCAAGAGTTAGCAAAGGCCGAAGAAAATACCCAAATATCGTCCAATGCAGTGATGACTACCAGCAATAAGAAGTCGCGACACGGAGACACTACAACGCACACACCTACCGTGGTCAGTAGCCAGGAGTCTGGCGCAAAACACGCCTCTACCTCAACGCCTACCTTACTTCCGAGGGACTCCTACGACCTCTCCGTACCGCCGGTAGAGACAGCAATGCTGAGAAGAACTACAACTTTCAAGTCCCGAAGGGGGACCAAGTCCATGACGCTGATCAGGTCTCCCTGCTGGCTTTCCATTTGGTCCGATCTTTTGATCCATCGAGTGAACAAGCGGTAAGGACGCCATCAAGTCGAGTATGTCAATGATCCTTTGTCTAAACACCGAGTCGATACTTAACTACTACGAAGTCTAGGTCGCGTTTTGCCCCTAAACAGCATTAGCGATAGCGGCCACTTGAAGGCCATGAAGTGATTTTTGTCGAGAAAGGGGGCCGGCGGTGTTCAGCCTGGGCGCTGACTGCTACATAATGAAATCTGGAGTCGAGAGAGGGGGTAGAGACACAAACATAGTAGGTGTTAGGCACTTATGGTACCTTAGGAACAGCGGATTCTCACACGTATCAAGAATCAAGTGAGGAGAAGAGGCACTAGAAGGCGTATAGTTTCTATAATGTGAGCAATATTTTCTTGAGTGAGATTGTGAACGGTAATGCACACTGATGCCGCTGACTATTGTGACTGGACGTACGTCTTGCCTCGAGAGCGAACTCGATATCCTGGTGTAACTATCCACAACTCCTGACTGGAATAAGCCCCTCACGACATCTGGCAAACCGCAAGACTAAGATGGCCCCCCTGTGACGGCTAGGGGGTTTAACCAACTATTAAACCTTAGTCGTACGGGTTTATGTTGGCAGGAGTATCGTGGGAATCTGAGCAATAGATACAGTAATCGTATCACGTCTCGTAATACCAAAGGTGCCTTGGGTAACGAATTGTTATTGCAAGCTGAAGTTATCTAGATTATGGAAATAATAAGCGTATATATCCTTATTCTGGCTTAAGGTACTTAAACGGCTTAAACCCTTAAGCCCGTTAAGCCCTTTAAGCTCCTATATCGGCTTAAGGGGCTTAAGGTACTTGGCACCTTGAAACCTTTAAGCTAGTTACGTAACATCTTGGCGGTGGTCGGTATTTGTCTTTTTTGTAGGCCCGACCGTCCTTAAGGAAGCTAAGACCGTTAGGTTATAATACGATCTTTCTTTTTCCAGGATTTTTGTCTTTAAAATTTTTTCCGTTTATTTATTAATCCTGGTAAGTATTTTTTTTTTATATTTAATATATTAGGTCGTATTAAAAAATGCCGTTCCTATAAACGTATTAACATTTTTATTTTTTTAAAACGTATTATGACGGCTAGGCTAATTTAACCAATTATTAAATCTAAGTTAACGGGTTTATGTTAGCAGGAGTATCGTAAGAATCTAAGTAATAGATATAGTAACTTATTACGTTTCGTAATGCTAAAGGTATTTTGGGTAACGAATTATTATTGCAAACTGGTATTATTTAAGCTATGGAAATAAACATATCTATATATTTTTGCTGGATTTCCTTTTTATTTAGGATTCGTTGAACTCGCCAGCGATCTACGCGATCCTAGGTTCGTTGGATTCGCCAGCGATCCACGCGATCCTGGGTTCGCTGGACTCGCCAGCGATTCTCGTTATTACGTAATTAGGAGTTGTTTTTACTTATTAATTATTTTTGGTTGCGCCAAGTACGTTAGGTTATAATACGATCTCTCTTTTTCCAGGATTTTCGTTCCGAAAATTAACTTATAAGTTTTTAACTTAAAATATTTTTTTGCGTTAAAAAACATATAAACCCTTTTTTTAAGGAAAAAATCGTATAACGTAATTCTTTTTTGGCCGTTATTTTATTTAATTTTCGTTAAATAACGCCTTATTTTTATTATAAACGTTAAAAACTTAAATGCAAATTATCCGAAAAAGATTTTTCTCGTTATTTTTCGTATGTTCGTTATTAGCAGGCTAACTGTAACGTTCGTAATTTTAATCCAGAGCAATTATAAAAAATTGTTATTTAATATTGCAAACTTAAGGAAAAGCTCGAAATTGCCATAAAAGCCGAAAAATTCGCTAAGGCTTATATCCGTCATATCTGGAAATAAAAAAAATGTGATATGAAAAAATAATAAAAACCGTTTCCCGTAATATTAATAACTTAAAAGAGCTGGATAAATTAAAGCGCAAAAAATAGGTAAAAGCCGAAAAAATTACGTTAATATTATCCGTTACCCCTTCCGACTAGTTTAACATTAAGCTTACGGATTAATCGGTTACTAACTAGGAGGCCTTTAACCTTATCGCTTTCGACGTTGCTAGTAAAAGTTCTTTAACAGGCGCTAAGCGCCAATAAGATTTTTGGCTGGCTCTCAGGTATTTTCGGAATTTGAATACTTTTTCTATTTAATTAGGTATTAGGTAAATCCGTTTTGTTTCCGTATATCGAAAATTTTCTTTATTTCATATGTTATCTTGTTTTTTATTTCCACTTCGTTTTATGCCGTACGTACTTTGATCGTATTTGCTGTTAACTCGAATAAGGAAACATAAAAAATTAGATAAAATTTAACTTTTGGTGGAAGTTCCAATTGGTAATTATTTTCGGAAATTCTTTTGGCGATTTTATATGGATTAATATATTTAAAATTAAGTTTTTTACTGGGTTTTTTTATTTAAATATTTTTAGTAACGAAATAAACTATTTTCTCTTTTTCGAAAATTAATTCCTTTAACCTTTTTTCGTTATAATACTTACTTATTTGGTTACGTACGAATTTTAATTCCGTTTTTATTTTTTGATATAATTATTTCAGTTATTCCGACGTAAAAATTATTTTAATATTAACAGGTCCGTTACGTATATCCCTGTAAATTTCTGGAATAAAACCGAAATTTGCGTTTATAAGTATTATTTTAATGCTTTTATAATAAGTAATATTATAAGTTAATTAGGCGATAGGTAATTTCTTAACCTAGTTATTTTGTTCGTAATTAATATAATATCGCAAATATATTTCCAATATTTAATTTAATTGTTCCGTTTATTTATCCGTTTAAGGTTTAAATACGTTAAATAATTTATGGTTCAGGCCAATTTATATTATTAAGTTTTACCAAAATTTAAATGCAAATATTAATCCTTTATTTAATATTATTTTTATTGGTAATCCGTATATATTAAAAACATATTTAAAAAAAATATATATTAATTGTTCGGCGTTTATATCGTCGTAATATGGTAGGAAATAAAAAAATTTCGTAAATCGGTTAACGATTACGAATATGCTGTTGTAATGTATTTTTATCGTTGGATTTTCGAACAAAAAGAATTTAATAATAAAATCCATAATAATCGAATCTTATGGTCGTTCTGCAATTAATAACGGTTGTAGTTTTCTGTATGGTTTATGTCGTAATATTTTCGTTCTGGCGCAAATATTATATTGTTATATAATTTATTAAATTGTAAATTTCATTTTAGGAAAATAATATATTTGTTTAATTCGTTCCAAGGTTTTATGGATTCCTAAATGCCCATATAGTTAATATTCGTATATTTTTCGTATTAGATTTTTTCGGTATTTTTTTAGGACCTATACCTTATCCGTTTTTTGGTCCTTTAGGAAATTATTGTTATATTATTAAATCCTTTGATATATATCGTAAGGTACTGTCCGAATTGTTGCAATTTGTCGTAGATATAAATATCTTTTTGTAATCGTATCAAAAATTATATAGTTAATTTTAACCAAATTTTCCTTAAGGTTTGGTCGCCTGTTTAAGGTATCTGCTTTACCGTTTTCTAATCTTTTTTATGGATGATAACGAAATCGAAGTTCGCCAATTTTTTTACATATTTTAATTGCCGTCTTATAAGTTCCCTGGTCGTAATAAATCGGGTAAGATTTTAATAATCCATATAAACCTTAACCTAATGTAAGTTTCTTTTTAGAAAATACTTAAATTTTCGAAATGCTATAATAATAGTTGTAAATTCCTTATCTGGAATACCGTAATTAAGTTTAGTTTTTTTTAATTTGTTTAAAAAAAATGCAATAGGGTGTAATTTGCCTTAATTATTTCGTTATCCGATTATTACGCCTAACGCGTAATCCGAAGTATCGGTTTTTAGCTTAATAGGGCGGTTTGGATCGTATATAATTAATATTAATTTGCTAGTAATCGCATCCATAATAACTTGAAATAACCTTTTTGTATTTGGCGTTTATTTGAATTTTTTTTTGTAAAATTTGTTAGGGGTATAGTTATTTTGCTAAAGTTTCGAATAAACTTCTTATAATAATTGGCGAATCCAAAGAATACCTATATTTCCTTAACCGTAATTGGCGTCTGTTATTTTATGACTGTAGCGATTTTCTTAAAGTTTATTTTAATATATCCTAGGATAATAATATATCCCAAATATTTTATTTCCTATGTATGGAATTAATTTTTTTTATATTAATAAGTAACTTTACATCTTATAAAGCTTAAAAAATCTTATAAACGTATCCTACATATGTTTTTTTTATTTCTAAAAAAATGAGAATATTATCGAAATAATAAATGACGAAAATATTAAGATATTTTCGTAATACGTAGTTTACTATCTGCTGAAAAGTTGCTGGTACGTTCGTAAATCCTATTAGTATAACCAAATACTTAAATAGTCCGTATTTCGTTTTGAAGGTTATTTTTTATTCGTATCTTTTCTTAATCCTAATAAAGTTATATCCATTTTTGAGATCAAATGCTATAAACCATTTAGTTCTGTAAAATCGGTTTTTTATTTCCGTAATTAAGGGTAATAATATTTAATCTTTAACAGTAACGTCGTTTAATTATCGATAATTAACCATAAGTCGTAATTTCCTATTTTTTTTAGGTACGAAAAATATAAGGTACCTTGTTGGTAATTTCGAAGGTTGAATTTATTCTTTTTATAGCCAATTTTCTAAGTATTTTTTAAGCGTACGTAATTCGTTTCCGTTAAAGTTATAAATAAGGTAGAACTTCGTTAAAGTTTCTTCTTTAAAGATTATTTCGTAATCTTATTCGTTATATTCTAATAGTTTCGTATCGAATTTCTTCCTAAAAAACTGCTTATATTTATAATATTATGGTAATATATTAATTAAATTTTCTAATTCCTTAGGTTGTTGTTTTTGTTATTTTAGATCGTTATTTAATTATTTTAATTTTGCTTTAATGGTAATAACGATACGTCGTATTTTTCTTTAATATTTTTTTTGTATTTTGTTTTTTTAAGTAGTAAAGTATTTATCGTATCTTTATGCTTACATTCGTCGTTATTATCGATCGAATATTAAGATCTTAATTTTTTTGTTTATTTGTTAATAGAGAATAAAACGAATTTTACCTGGCCAATTTTGCCGTTAATCAAAACTCCGTATTGGCGTATCTATGGTAATCCTAAGATTATATCGTAATTCCCGAATAAAACGATATCGAAATTAACTATTTAATATCGTCCTTAAATAAAAATCTTAAGATAATTAATTTCGCGTATAATTTTTCCGTTATCGTAGGCGAATTTTTAACCTTCGATATTTATTGCGGTATAAGGTTTTAACTTGTATTTCCATGGCAGTTTAAGCTTATTGACTATATCCGGAACAATATAATTTCTGTCCAGAGCTCCGTAATCTACCATTGCGGTATATTAACGCGTTCCGATTTGTATATCCAAAATAATAAGATCGTTAACGTTTCTTATTATTGCGTTTAAAGCTTTTTTTGGGAATTCCTTTTAATTCCTTTGGGTTTCGTTACCTTACGGCTTTTTTATAGATAATTTTTTTCTTTTAACTTTTGTTCGAATTAATTAAGCTTTATTTGTGTTTTTTCGTTTAATGCGTTAAGTTGCTATATTTGTTGTTATTGTCGGCGTATTATTCCTTCGAGCCGTATTAATCGTTTTTAATTTTTTGATAATTTCTTTTCTATCGAATAAATTGTTTTTTTATGTTTACGACCGCATCCTATTGTGCGTTATTTTGGTTATCGTTCCAAAGATCTCTTATAAATTAACGTATTTTTTCCTTAATAGCTTTTTTTCGTAAGGGTTTATAGTAAATATTAATTAAAAATAAAGATTTGTAATAACTTTTTGGCAGTATTTTTTTACTGTACGCTGGATTAACTTTTTTTCCGTTTAATAATTACATTATCCATAATAACAAAAAAGGGTTTTTTGCGGGTATTACTTTTTTTAAGTTAGGTTTTTATTTCGGCCAGTTATTAGATATTTTTTGGGGTTATAGTTCGAAATTGTTAATATTATTGCTTATTATTTTTGTTATGCCCGGTACGGTTTGGAAAATCGAATTTTTTATAATATATACGGGTAATTCGTACGTAAATATGTTGTTTTTATTTTTCGTGGTTAGGATATTTTCGTCGTTAACAGTATATAATATACATTTTCCCGTATCGATTAAGTATTCCGGGGCAAAGTTTTTCTGTTTAATTCCGGTATTCGTATAATTATCCTTATAATGCCTTTTGTTATATTTATAATACCTGTTAGGCTAGTTTTTTAGCTTTTCGCATTTTTTGTTAAATTTTTTATCGTAATGGTTTTTATTGGACCTTTTGCTTAAGGCCTAATATATATTTGATTTTGATTATGTTAATGGTTTTATTATCGTTTTTTTAATTATTCCTAAGTTATTTTTCTGGTATAGGGGTTTAGTTATCTTATCGTAGCTTTTTGGGTTTTTCGTATTTATAGGCCTTATGTCCCATTTTGCCGCAATTAAAGTATTTAATTTGGCTCTAATTTTGTTTATGGGTAATGCCGAATTCTATAGGTCCTAGCGCCGTTTTATAAGAAGTAAAAGGTGCGTCTTTTTTTTCCCCTGGTTAAATTTGTTGTATTCCGAATGTAAGGCATATTATTTTTTTTCTGTCGTTTTTTAAACTGTCGATTATTAATCTTAATTACTTTTGCGATATACCGGTTTAAGGCAATTAGTCGTTCGATCCGAATAATTTTATTTTTTATATTATTTTTTAGCTTTTTATAAAATATGTCGATAAGAATATTAGCTTTATCGTTTTTTTATCCCGCCTTAACCGCGAAACCCTTAAATATTACGGCGTATTTAAACGCGGGTCTTTTTTGTTAAAGTTGTATGAGTTATTAAGCCGTTAATCGTTTTTTATCCGGATTGCCGAAATTATCGCGTATTTTATTTTCGAAATTGGTATAAATTAAAAAGATTTTATTAATAAAGTTTTCTTTATTTTTTTTATTTCCAAAAGATTTTTTATGATAGACTTAAATTAATTAATTATATTTTCTGTTAAGTATATTTTTATTATTAAAATTATATCCGCTAGGTTATTAAGATTTAAGAAACGAAGATAAATTTGTGCCTAAATTAAAAAGGTTTAAGGGTTATTTTTTTATTATAAGGTTCTGGTTTTTTCGGCTTTATACGAACGAGAAAGGGTTGAGCAGGTATAGCCCTAAATTGTTAAACTTTTTTTTCCAGTTTCCGAATTCGCGCCTGAAATTGTTAAATAAGAGTTTTTTAAATATTGGTTGACATTTTAATAGTATTGAATATTATTTAAAGTTTGACGGTATTACTGAATAAAAATTTGCAACGTATAACGGCTAGATTAATTTAATTAGTTATTAAATTTAAGTTAACGGATTTGTATTAATAAAAGTATTATGGGAATTTAAATAATAAATATGATAATTTATTACGTTTCGTAATGCTAAAAATATTTTAAATAACGAATTATTATTACAAGCTGGTATTATTTAAATTATGGAAATAAACGTATTTATATACTTTTGTTAAATTTCTTTTTTACTTAGGACTTACTGGATTCGCTAGCGATCTACGCGATCCTGGGCTCGCTGGACTCGCCAGCGATCCTCGCTATCACGTGATCAGGAGTTGTCTCCACCTATTGACTGTTTCTGGTCGCGCTAAGCACGTTAGGTCATGACACGTATTTATTATTTTGGTTTTAAAATACTATTTTATTTTCGTTATGAAAAAAATACAAAGTATAAGGTTGTTCGGGGTTTTTTGAAATATACGCGTTATATCTATTATGGCGGTCCTTATAATATTTTCGATTTTTTAAAAATTAAACATCAAAAATTCCTGGATAAAAAGAATCGTTTAAAACGTAAAAAAAAGCAAATTCGCGAAACGCTACGAACAGCTGCTAATAAACTGGACCGTATACAAAAATAAAGGCGGCTATTCCGTTATCGTAATATTAAGATATTTCGTCGAAATATTAAAGGTACGGAAGTTATAGAAAAATTTAAGCGTTTAAAAAAGAAATAATAATAATTAAAAGCTGCCGTTATAACTGTTACGTTAACGTAAGCCGCGGCTAACTGGCCCGATATCCCAGTTATTAACTGGTTAGCTATTAACTAGGACGCGCTTATTATTACTGGTACAAGTTCTTTAATAGGCGTTAAACGCTAATAGGGTTTTTAACGGGTTTCCAAGTATTTTCGGAATCCGAATATTTTTTTTACTTAATTAAGTACTAGGTAAATCCGTTTTATTTTCGTATATTAAAAATCTTTTTTACTTTAGTGTTTTATTGGTTTTTTGTTTTTATATTATTTAATACTATATACAGTTTAATTATATTTACTGCTAATTCGAATAAAAAACATAATAAATTAAATCGAATTTAACTTTCGGTAAAAGTTCTAATTAATAATTATTTTCTAAAGTTTTTAAAATAATTTTATATAAATCGATATACTTAAAATCAAATTTTTTATTAAGTCATTTCATTTAAATATTTTTATAGCGAAAAAAATTATGTTTCCTTTTTCGAAAATTATTTCTTTTAACCTTTTTTAATTATAATATTTGTTTATTGAATTTTGTACGAATTTTAATTCCGTTTTGATTTTTTAATATAATTATCGTAATTATATTAATATAAAAATTACTTGAATATTAATTGAACCGTTATGGCGTTCTTTTATATAAATTTCTAACATAAAACTGAAATGTAAATTCGTTAATATTATTTTAATATTTTCGTAATAATTAGTATTATAAATTAACTAAGTAATAAATAATTTCTTAATTTAATTACTTTATTCGTAATTAACGTAATATTATATATAAGTTTTAAAAATTTAATTTATCTATTTTATTTATTTATTTATCTAAGGTCTAAATAAGTTAAGTAACTTGGAATTTAGGTCAATTTATATTATAAAACTTTGTTAAAACCTTAGTACGAATATTAATTCTTTATTTGAAATAATTTCTATTAATAATTCGTTTATATTAAAAATATATATAAAAAATGTATATTATTTGTTCCGCGTTTATATCTTTATAATATGGTAAAAAATAAGAGAATTTCGTAAATTGGTCGACGATTACAAAAATGCTATCGTAATATATTTTTGTAGCTAAAGTATTTAATATAGAAAATTTAAAAATATAATCGAATATAATTAAATATTAAAATCGTTTTACGAATAATAATAGCTATAATTTTCTATATAGCTTATGTCGTCGAGTTTTTACTTTAATACAAATATCGCATTATTACATAATTTTCTGTACCGTTAATTTTATTTTCAAAAAAATATATACTTTAAAGCCGTTTTAAAGGTTTATAAATCTCTAGATATCCGTATAAGTAATATTCGTATATATTTTATATTAAATTCTTTTGGTATTGTTTTTACAGAATTTGTTTTTAATTTATTGTTTGGTTTTTTAAAGCATTATCGTTATATTGCTGGATTTTCTAATATATTATAAAGGGTACTGTCCGAATTATCGCAATTTGTCACGGATATAAATATCTTTTTATAATGGTATCGAAAATTATATAGCTAATTTTAACTAATTTTTTCGAAATTTAGTTGCTTATTTAAGGTATTTAATTTGCTGTTTTCTAAGCCTTTCTTATAAATAATAACGAAATCGAAATTCGCCAATTTTTTCGTATAACGAAATTATCGTCCGATAAGCTTCTTAATCGTAATAAATCGAGTAAGATTTTAATGATTTATATACACTTTAATCCGATGCAAATTTCTTTTTAAAAAAACATTTAAATTTTGGAAATACTATAATAATAACGATAAATTCCTTATCTATAATACAATAATTAAGTTTAATTCCTTTTAATTTGTACTAAAAAATATAATAAAATATAATTTACCTTAATTATTTCATTATCCAATTATTACGCTTAATATATAATCTGAAATATCGGTTTTTAGTTTAATAATGCAATTTAAATTATATATAAATAATATTAATTTGCTAATAATCGCCTTCTTAGAATTCTAAAATGCTTTTTTCGTATCTGGCATTTATTTAAACTTTTTTCTTTTTTTGTAAGATTTATTAAAGATTTAATTATTTTGCTGAAATTTCGAATAAACTTTTTGTAATAATTAACGAATCCAAAGAATACCTATACCTCTTTAACCGTTGTTAATATTTGTCATTTTATAATTGCAGCAATTTTCTAAAGGTATATCCTAATATATCTTAAGATAATAATATATCTTAATTATTTCACTTTTTATTTATAAAATTAACTTTGTTTTGTATTAACAAATAACTTAACGTTTTATAAAGTTTAAAGAACCTTATAAACGTATTTTACGCATGTTTTTTCCGTTTTTAAAAAAAATAAAAATATCGTTAAGATAGCAAATAACGAAAATATTGAAATATTTTCGTAATATACAATTAATTATTCGTTAGAGAGTTATTAATACGTTTATAAATTCTATTAATATAACTAAATATTTAAAAAATCAGTATTTCGTTTTAAAAGTTATTTCTTATTCGTATTTTTTTAATCTTAATAAAATTATATTTATCTTTAAAATCAAATATTATAAATTATTTAGCTTCGTAAAATCGGTTTTTAATTTCTATAATTAGGGGTAATGGTATTCGATCTTTAATAATAATATTGTTTTATTATTAATAATTAACTATAAATCGTAATTTTCTTTTTTTGGGGGTACGAAAAATATAAAGTATTCTATCAGTAACTTCGAAAATCGAATTTATCCTTTTTATGACCGATCTTCTAAGTATTTTTTAAAAATACGTAGCTCGTTTTCGTTAAGGTTATAAATGGGGTAAAATTTCGTTGAGAATTTTTCTTTAAAAATTATTTTATAGTCTTATTTGTTATATTCTGGTAATTTCGTATCGAATTCTTTTTTAAAGAACTGCTCGTATCTATGGTACTATAATAACATATTAGTTAGATGTTTTGATTTTTAGAGTTATTATTATTTTAAATTGTTGTTTAATTGCTTTAATTTCGCTTTAATAATAACAATAATACGTCGTATTTTTCTTTAATGCTTTTTTTCTTATATTTTATCCCTATAAATAATAAAACTTTTGTCGTATTTTTATACCTGCATTTATTGTTATTATTAATCGAATATTAAGATCTTAATTTCTTTTTTTTGTTTATTAATAGGAAATAAAATACACTTTATCTAGCCAATTTCTTCGTTAATTAAAATTTCGTATTAACGTATTTATAACAATCCTAAAATCATATCGTAATTTTTAAATAAAACGATATCGATATTAATTACCTAATATTGTCTTTAAATAAAAATCTCCAAATAATTAATTTTGCGTATAAGTTTTTCGTTATCGTAAGCGAATTCCCAACTTTTGACATTTGTTGCTATATAGGGTTCTAATTTATATTTCTATAATAATTTAAGCTTATTAATTATATTTAGTATAATATAATTCCCGCCTAGAACTTCGTAATCTATTATTACGGTATATTAGGATATTTTCAATTCGTGTATCCAAAATAACAAGATTATTAGCGGCTTTTATTATTACGTTTATATCCCTTTTCGGAAATTCCTTTTAATTTCTTTAAGTCTCGTTATTTTACAGCTTTTTTACAAATAACTGTTTTCTTTTAACTTTTATTCGAATTTATTAAACCTTATTTATATTTTTATATTTAACACATTAAATTACTGTATTTATTATTATTACCGGCGTATTATTTTTTTAAATCGTATTAATTGCTCTTAATTTTATTACAATTTCTTTTCTTATCGAATAAATTATTTTTATATCTATAGTTACATCCTATTATTTATTATATTAATTATCGTTTTGAACAATTTTTATAAACTAACGTATTTTTTTCATAACTTTCTTTTCGTAAAGGTTTATAATAAATGCCAACTGAAAATGGAAATCTGTAATAACCTTCTGGCAGTATTTTTTATTATATATTAAATTAATTCCTTTTTTAATTAGTAATTATACTATTAAAAATAATAAATAGGGTTTTCTTGCAGATATTATTTTTCTTTAAGCTAACTTTTTATTTCGACTAATTATTAAATATTTTCTAGGATTATAAATCGAAATTATCGATAACATTATTTATCGTTTTTGTTATTTTCGGTACGGTTTGGAAAATTAAATCCTTAATAATGTATACGGGTAATTCGTTCGTAAATATATTATTTCTATTTTTCGTAATCGAGATATTCTTGTCGTCAACAATATATAGCATATATTCTACCATATCGATCAAAGGTTTGAGAACAAATTTCTTTTATCCAATCTTAATATTCGCGAAATTATCCTTATAATACTTTTTATTATGCTCGCGATATTTGTTAAACAAGCGTTTTAATTTCTTACATTTTTCGTCGGATATTTTATTATAATAGTCCCTATTAAACCTTTTGCTATAAGAGACCTACTATATATTCCAGTTAAATTATATTAATAGATTTGCCTTTATTCCTTTGGTTTTCTTTGAATTATCCTTTAAGTACAGGGTTTCAATTATTTTAACGGGCTTTTTTTAAGTGTCTTATATCATGCTACCTTATATCCTATTTTATTACAATTATAATATTTGGTCTAGCTTCAATTTTTCTTATAAATAACTCTTAGTTTTATAAATTCTGGTTTTATGCTGTAAAAAGTGCTATCACGTCGAAAAACGCTAATATTAACCATATATCGGGATTTATTATTATTTTTTCTCTTGGACCTTTAATACGCTATACGTATTATCAATCATTAATTTTAATTACTATAATAATATAATCTAATAAATAATTAGGCCGATTAAATTTAAAAAATTGTTTTTATATTTTTTTCTTTAAGTGGTCGAAAAATCAAACTATTAATATTTTTATTTCCAATTTAATTTAATTACTACTTAAATTAACGTATTACTATAGTTAGATATTAGTTTTTTTAACGTAATTACTAAAGTTATATTTCGGCTTTTAAATTTTTATTTATTATTCCAAAAAGTTTCGTTAATATTTATTCGAATTATTTGTAATTATTATAAATTTGTATTATTTTTGAGTTTCGTTTTTCGATTAATAAAATAACATATTTTTTATAACGAGCTTAAATCAAAGAACTATATTTCCGATAAATTATTTAACTGCGAATTTAACAAGGATAATAAGCGTAATAAATTAAATAAGAAAATATTCGAAATATATCTAGCATTAAATTAAGAACAGTTATAACTTAGTTAAGGTTCCGTCAAAAAGTTCTGGTTTAAAAAATTTAAAAACTTTTTTTAATTTTTTAATGGAATTTAATTAAATAACTTAAGTTATTTAAAGAGATTTTCCGGTTTCGGAAGTTTTTTTTCCTTAAGTTTTTTATAAGCGGCTTAAAAAAACGTCGTAAGATTATTATTATCTTTTTTAAGCTGAAAAATACGTTTATTTATAACATTTAAATGTTAAAAAGCTTTTACGCAAAAAGGACAAGGTTTTTTCTTTTTTTTCTTAGATCTCATTCTAGTGTTTAAATAATCAAAGATCCGATAAATGAGTTATTCGGGTTATTTGCTAATAAATATAACGTTAATCGATATTGCTTAAAGTTTAACGATACTATTAAATAGAAATTTATAATATATAACGGCTAAAAAGTTTAACTAATTATTAAATCTTAATCGTACGGATTTATATTAAAAATATTATAAAAATTTAAATAATAAATATAGAAATTGTATTACGTTTTATAATACAAGTATTTTAGGTAATAAACTATTATTATAAGCTAAAGTTATTTAATCTATAAAATAATAAACATATATATCTTTATTCTAGTATAAAGTACTTAAGCGGCTTAAATTCTTAAACTCGTTAAACCCTTTAAGCTCCTATATCGGCTCAAAGAGCTTAAGGTGCTTGGCATCTTAAGACCTTTAAGCTGGTTACGTAACATCTTGGCGGTAGTCGGTGTTTATCTTCTTTGTAGGCCCGACCGTCTCTAAGGAAGCTAAGACCGTTAGGTTATAACACCTTCTACGAACGAGCCACCCTATCAACGCGCCACCCCACATTTGCGTTGCGCGTCGATCTACTTACTGATTTCTTTCCCTATAAAAACTATTTTAATAACGTTTTAGAAAATAAAAAAAAAATTCTTATTTATTAAAATTTACGTATTCGAACGGTATACAAGTTTTAACTTAATTTCGTACAGCTTAAACAATTAACGAAATAAAACGTAAACCTTTTTTAAATTCAATATTTGGGGGTTATTAAATTAATAAATAATATATAATATGTCATATTTAAAATATAAATACGAAATAAAAATATAATAAAATATATTAAAAATTATTATAAATTTAAAAAAATTAGTTTAATAAGTTATTATATAAGGTTAATTAGGTTATATATTATTTTAGTTATAATTTTACTTATACGTATAATGTTTTTTAATTAATAAGGTTAACATTAAATATTTTTTAAAAAATTAAATAACTCGATTTTTACGTCGTTATTTTAAACTCAAGATTTTTAAAAATATAACAATCGATTATAAAGGTTTAAATAATATTTTCCCAGTTTTTATTTACATTTTATTAGAACGTTTTATTTTGCTAAAAATTAAAATTATTAAATAAAAAATCCCATATAACGGATATAAAATTAAAATAAAAAAAAATATGAGTAAAACTTATTTCGTTTTCGACAAAACCTATAGAAAAAGTTTTTATTTTTTAAAAATTACATTTAAAAAATAAACTATTATAAATACGTATATTAATACTAATAAAGATTTATTATTCTTATATTGTACTACGTTGAAAAATAGTAAAATAAATACCGCAATTAATATAAACTAATTTTATAAAATTTGTATATTTAATATTAAACAGGAAAACCTAAATAAATACAACTTATTAATAATTAACTACTATAATAACTATATTATCGAAAACGTTCTATAAATATAAATTTAAAATACGATATATATTTGTTTTATTTATATATATATTTTTTTATATTTTTTATATTTTTTATATTTTTTATATTTTTTATATTTTTTATATTTGTTATATTTTTTATATTTTTAATATAAATATATTTAATACTTTAAAGTAAAAATACCGTAATTAATTTAGCAAACGTTATTATTAATAGGTTTCCGAAATTATAAATAAAATCGATTTTTTAAAATGTTTATAAAAATATTAAAAAAGTTATAATAACCTTAAAATATATTATAAAAATTAAAAAATAATAGGTTGATCTTTTACTAATACTAAGAAAATATTAAAAAATAAATACGTTAAAACATAATAATAAATATATTTATTTTAAGATCGATTTATATTTTGAAACGCTTTAATTCTCATTGGCTAAATAAATACTTTAGGTATTAAAACGTTAAATTATTTACGAAATTAATCCAGTTCGAAAAATTCTTAAGAAAAATTAATTTAACTTGCGGGAATTTTATCGTACGTTTTTTTATTCCGTAAGTTTGCTAAGACTCTTAACGATAAAATTACTCAATTTTTTATTACCGAGATTTATAATAATTAATTAATTATAACTCTTAAAAAACAAAATTTTAAAAACGTAAAAATATAACTTAAATTAAATAAGGATTTCGTAAAAATAATTTCGATTAAAATGTAAAAATAAAATTAAAAACTTTTACGAAAAAATAGTTTATTGTTATTTGGAAAAATTAATAATAAAACGAACTTTCCGAAAACGAAAAAAATAATAAGGTAAAACTAAATTATATTTTTATATGTTTTTTTAATATAAAATTAATTAATTAAATAGGTATTAAGACATTGTTATTTGTATAAAAAGGTTATTATGGCGATAGCTTCAAAAATAGGTAGCGCGTTAATGGGGTGGCCCGTTGGTAGGGTGGCCATCTTAAACCTTAACGATGCACCACCTAGCATGGAATAACCAATAATGCCCATTGTTGGCAGGCTTTTCTATGCGACTATACCACGCGAAAGAGCTCCGGCGGTTCGGCCATGTATTAATGGCAGAAACTATTGATGTGATAGTGTGTGGCTTGAAGACGGTCATGCCTACCGAGCAGCTGGAGACGTGGCGTTAACCGAACACGTATCTCGTCTTGAACCTAAAGGGGGAGACTAGCCTTCTATTGGTCCCATCCGCCAGGAACCATCACTAATCACCGCCCGGTGCAGCTAGGCTTAAACAGAGCTTCACTCTGGTTGAGAGAGGAATAGCCACTGCCGGACGGGAATGTATGAATCCGGGAGCTGACGACGTTTTCGTACGAGCTAATGTACGTGCGTCAATCTCATTCCCCAGTCGAGCTTAAGAAAATTGCTTGAGTAGGTATTTTCAGCTAGGCGGCGGTTCGCGCTCTAGCGCTCTGGATATCCTGGAGTTCTGAGGGAAGGTAGTGAGGTCATACAGATAGGAGGCGTGTTCCTGTATGTAGAAAGTGGGCATATGGTCGAGTATCTCGTGTAGATACAGCCTCGGCCTACCCGTTCTTTTCGACTGCCTATTGGATATCGACCCTTCTTTGTCACTCACTTGACTCGTGAACCGTATGGTCTTTGACTGTGGTCGTTATATAGCTGACAAGATTGGCTTTGCTCGGCGGCTCTGCAAAGGAGAAGCGCCGATGTAGGCCGGTTTCCGTGACCAGCAGCAGTGAGTGGACTGAGCTTAACGGCATCCTCCACGTTGTCCTCGGCGTGGTTGAGTTACACAACCAGGGCGTCCGCGAGGACGTCAAGCATTGAAGTGTTATCATCGTGCACCGAAAAGAGTAGCTCCATAGGCGAAGGGCCTTTCTCCTCGGCGTATAGTGTGTCGGTCACAACATCTTCATCTGAATCATCCTCAACAGGGACAGCATCTTTGGCTTACAGCTCATCGACGACCGGTAGCTCACCGATAACTGAGAGCGTATCAGCAACTGGTAGCGTATTGTCGCCAACAAATCCATCGTCAACTAGGAGTGCATCCTCGACTAGCACAGTATCCTCGACAGCAAGTGCATCGTCGACTAGAAGTGCATCTTCGAGTGGTAGCTTATAATCGGTACCACTACGCCATCAGTAGCTAGTACATCCTCGACAGCCAGCATATCAGCATCGACAGCCAGCATATCAGCATCGGCATCTGCATCCACCACCACAAGCTCGTCCGCATCATCTTCGACCGCGGGCGCGACAAACAGCACATATACCGCGCCAGAGGCCTCGACGACTTTCTATCTCAAAGCCAGCGACGCCGTTGGCCCTCACTTGCGCCGCTCCGACAACAGGTTCGCCAAAATATATGCCACCGAGGACACCTGCAGCGCCGCAGGGCTCTATCTCAGCGACGACGGCTATCTGGTCAACGCCGAGAACGGTTACATCATGAACACCTACGTCTCGAATCCTGCAAATCAGGTGTACTTTGATGAGAACCTGACAGGTGGTAGTTAGGCACGGCCCACGTGCAAGATCGAGTATGCTTCTCGCCACGATCAATATGACAGACTTGTGTTTTCTCTCTGCGACGGGACGTCAAGTCAAGTACGGGACAGGAACGGGGGGGTTGTATATGGCAAACGAGGTGCAAAGCAATTGCACCCCTTTAACCCTTAATCCTGGGTACGCACCGGTCGCACCTTGGACCGGCCCCAACTAAGCTATGACGTGGTGGAGATGTCCAATCACGTTTAGTAATTTTAACTATTACAATTTTCATTCCGTGGTTCAATACTTGTTGGTGCGATCGTTAGGATGACTGGCTACAGCCTCTGAATAGCGAGACATCTCAATGAGTAAATTGTCCTCTTGTAAAGGTGGATATATAGAGATTAATCATGGGCGACTGTTCTTGGTTCATGTAACGGGCAAGATAGCAAGCGGGTCTCTGTAACCGGGGTTCAACGCAACCAATGTTCGCCGACATGGCGGGAATGTAGTGGGTAGTATCCACGGTACGGATGGATATATCCCGCTTGTTATCAGAAATGGACGCCGGTCTTCGGAACCAACTCGCACGGAAGTGGATTCAAAGAACAATTAGCAGTTCGATTTCTGGCTTGTGCACCTACTAAGTATATGGACCACGTTAAGTGTAGCATCTGTGAATGTCACATCCTCGCTCAAGAGATATACTTGGAATGGAGATTGTATTGCCCACGCCCAGGCACACATATGTGTTCAACAGCGACACAGGAAATGAGCACACTTCCGTATCAGGATATGTTCCCAAGTACAAGAGATCGTGACACTTAATTTAACCAGATTCTCGCTGCCAGAAGCATGGTTTGATCCCCCGTATGTACCTATCGTATAACTGTGTTCTCTATTGACATCATCTCACTATCGTCGATCCTCTGACAGGCGTGATAAGTAGAACCAACACAGAGTTCGTTTACGGAACCTGTTAGTTGTGGTGTGTGATATGTGCGTAAGGTGTCATCGAGGTTCGTCCAAGGTAGCTAAGTTTACCTAAACTCGGGGTAGTTCTGTATGGTGTGTGGGGTTGAGACGGGGCAGTTCTTGGTTTGGGGCTAGCCCCTCGTTCCCGCCGAGCCCCCATAAGATGCCAACTTCTTATCCAAGGCAGGCTGTCCAGCAACTCGAGACACACCGGCCAGCACCGCCCCGACCGCCGATCCGGACACACAATCACCTGCTGATCTAGGCCTTACGTACCATCTATCAACGCCTACTCCTTACTCTCACTCACTCACACACTCTCTTTCTGTTTATCTCATCTCAACCATCACATCATCATCTGTCGACTTCCATTTCAAGTTGGCAAATACCCGAGACCTCATGTTCGTTCGATGAGAACATGTTATTTAACATGTCTTCATTGGGGTTCCGGGTTTTCGCGCTGGGCGCATTGTCACTATCGTCATGTCTTGTTCCTGCTGTAATGGCTCAAAAGAACTACACCCAAGCCGACATGATGCGTGCCCAGCTTGCTTTACTTGACGACCGGCCACCAGACTGTCCACCATGGTTAGTTTATTGGCTGGTTTCTCTTTCTATTCCGTCGCGTGCTATTCATACCCGTACTTCTACCTTGATGGTATGTCAATGATGTCGGCTGAGGGCCCTCGCTAACAATGTCGTCTTCCTTTCTGATAGCTTCAACTGTCTCCTTCCCGCGTACGAATGCGGCCAATACGCTCAGTGTAACGAATACAATGGCCAATGCGACTGTCCTGCCGGCTTCGGAGGAGACGACTGTCTAGAACCAAGTGCGCCGACAACATCTCTAAGATCTGCGGTGCTGGTAAGCTAACCGTATGACAGCTTGTGGCTCGCTGGCCCGTGGCCGAGACCGACCCGTGCGAAAGGGTGATACTTGCGAATGCGACAAGGGATGGACCGGCATTAACTGCAACGTCTGCACTCAAGATAACGCTTGCAACGCTCTCATTGAGACGGGGGACGGCGGTGTATGCTACCAGAACGGCGAGGTTGTCAAGCAGAACCACCAGATGTGCGAGGTTACCAACGAGAAGATCCTCTCAATGCTCGATGGCAAGATACCCCAGGCCACCTTCACCTGCCAGAGGGAAACCGGCTTCTGCGACTTCCAATGTACGTATCCTTCTAACCGCCTCCTTGTCGGCTGGCAACATAAGAGAGTCGCGCTGCGTGCGCATACAGTGCTGACCCATTTGACCACGCAGTCTGGATCGATCAGGTCGAGTCCTTCTATTGCCACCTCGAGAAGTGTGAGTCGAGTGCTGAGTTCACCTCGGACACTAACAGCACTTTCTACAAGTGTCCCGATGTGGAGTGCAGCTGCATCAAGGATCGCATGCTTTGCGGCGCGGAGGGATCCGTCGATCTGACCGACTTCCTCAAGGAATCTGTCGAAGGTCCCGCCGTCTTCGAGTGCGAGCAGGAGGGTGGAGGTGTCAACAAGTGCGAATTCAAGGAACCTTCGCTGGATTGGATGGTCAAGAACATATTTGGGGATGACCACATCGCGTTGGAGTGCCGCTCTGGAGAATGTCTTCACCGTACCGAGGTTCCCGGATATCAACGCCCTGTCAAAACGATCAACACGCCGCTGATCGCCGGGGTCATCGCGACATGTTCTCTCTTCGTCGTGGCTGTTATCCTGGTGACGTGGTACCTCAACCGCCGCCAGTTCAGATACGGTCCCATCCATCTAGACGACTCGGACGATGAGGGTGTCAAGCTCATGACGGACCACAAGCCCGCTTCGCTGTACTTCGAAAACGTTTCATATAACCTGAACGGGAAGACGATTCTCAGTGACATTCAAGGTGCGGCTCACCCCGGGGAAATCACGGCGATTATGGGTGCCTCCGGAGCTGGAAAGACAAGCTTCTTGGACATCTTGGCTCGCAAGAACAAGCGTGGCAACGTAAATGGCGACTTCTACGTCAACGGGGAGAAGGTGAGCGATCCTGAGTTTAAGAGCGTCATCGGCTTTGTCGACCAGGAAGATACCATGTTGCCGACCCTCACCGTGCACGAGACGATCCTTACGAGTGCCCTCCTCCGCCTACCCCGCTCCATGAGCCGTGCTGCCAAGGAGCAGAGGGTTTGGGAGGTCGAGAAGCAGCTTGGCATCTACCACATCCGAGATTCCCTCATCGGTTCCGAGGAGGGCAAGGGGAGGGGCATTTCCGGGGGTGAGAAGAGACGTGTCGGAATCGCATGTGAGCTCGTCACCAGTCCGTCGATTCTCTTCCTGGATGAGCCGACGAGTGGACTTGATGCCTTCAATGCTTTTAACGTCATTGAGTGTCTCGTAACTCTCGCCAAGAAGTACAAGAGGACCGTCATCTTCACTATCCACCAGCCACGATCGAATATCGTCGCCCTGTTTGACCGCCTTATCCTCCTGGCGCGGGGAAAGACGGTTTTCTCGGGTCCTTTCTCGCAGTGCCAGGACTACTTCGATCATATCGGATTCGCCTGCCCTCCTGGATTCAACATCGCGGATTATCTTGTCGACCTTACCATGCATGCCGGGAACACGGCCGCCTTCGACGACGGCTCCGTCGTCGTCAACGACGTGGCCAGTATCGGACCCAGCAGCACCCAGGCCGTCAAGTCGATCGCCAGCATTTCCGGGAACAGCACTGCCGAAGACAGCGCAACTGAGCCGTCGTCGAGTCGTTCGAGCCGACCTAGGAACAAGCGCACAGACTCTCTCAAGGCAAGGCAGGAACGGGAACTCTTCACGCGTCGCAAGAACACGGCTAACACGACGGATTCATCTGACGCCGAGGAGGAAATCGGTGCCTACAAGTTGAGGAATCAACCTGCCGGAGCTGCACCTCCTCAGATTATAGTTGAGGACCCGGACGATCTCCCGCCTTCCGCTGGGACAAGCCTCGATGGGCTCGTCCAGGCTTACAAGGACTCTGATATTGCCGGGCGGATTCGCAGCGAGATCCAAGATGCCGTGACCGGCGCTAGGAACGCCAACGGTCGGAATGGACATGTAGGCGATGGGAATATGAACGGCAGCGCCGTTGGCCGGGGCTATGCTCGTGTTGGTTATACGAGACAGTTCGTCATCCTGTCACAACGGACGTGGAGGAACCTCTACCGAAACCCGCTGCTCATGTTGACACACTACGCCATCGCCATCCTGCTTGCGGTCCTTTCGGGTTATCTCTTCTACGGACTGACGGATGACATCCCAGGCTTCCAAAACCGACTGGGTCTCTTTTTCTTCTTGTTAGCCCTGTTCGGCTTCAGTACCCTCACCAGCTTGAATGTCTTCGCCTCGGAGCGGTTGCTCTTCACTCGTGAGAGGGCCAACGGATACTACTCGCCCATCACCTATTTTGCCGCGAAGGTTCTCTTTGACATCATTCCGCTCCGGATCATCCCGCCGATTCTCATGGGCGCCATCGTCTATCCCATGACAGGCCTCATCCCCGACTCGGCTCACTTCTTTACATTTATCCTAGTCCTGGTACTGTTCAATCTTGCCGCGGCGGCCATCTGCCTCTTCATCGGCATCGTCTGCAAGGATGGCAGTGTAGCGAACCTGATCGGCAGCTTGGTCATGCTGTTCTCTCTACTGTTCGCGGGGTTGCTACTCAACCACGACGCCATCCCCGCCGCGGCGCTCTGGTTGCAGTCCCTGTCCATCTTCCACTACGGCTTTGAGGCTCTGATCGTGAACGAGGTTATCAAGCTTACGCTCGTGGATAAGAAGTATGGTCTCGACATCACCGTCCCGGGAGCCGCGATCCTTAGCTCATTCGGTTTCAACAACGGGGCTAAGTGGATGGACATTATGAACTTGGGTATCTTCGCAGCAGTATTCGTCGTGCTGGCATACGCGGCGATGCATTTCTTGCTCGTTGAGAGGCGGTAGAGTGCGTTTGCGACATGATCAATGTGGGTTGTCAAAAGGTATTTCATGTAGGAATAGAGAGATATACGGCATGTTTGGTTTCTTTTTCTAAGCTAGCATGGGATTCTAATGGAGGCGCCGCGTCGTCCCGCTTTGCACCGTGAGAGCTGGGCGTGATGAAGTTCTGTAGCGCGGGACTGCATATTCTGGGTTCGGGTGGCTATCGCCGGCGGCGTTTCGGGGTTTTGATTGTTAAATCGGGCGCTTCAAACTTGCGTACAAATTACATATAAAGAGGTTCCTGTTTCTGACCACATGGTCCAATATCGTGCAAGAAGCGGTTAAGGGAGGCCCTTAATTCTGTTAATACAGAGTGACCAACTATAAGCTCTATTACCTAACCATATATTATCTGTGGTTAGTGGTATTGTCTAGGTATCCTCTCCAGGTAGGAAGCCAAAGTATGCCCTAGCCAGGCACTTTTGCTATGTTCCCGTCGGTTCACAATCACACACCGTGCAGGTCAACGTGTAAGTAGCAGAAGAGATTTAGGTAATACGTTCTTTACAGAATACATGCACATCATGCAAATGCCTCGGATGTTGATATTGTCTTTGGTTTATGTAGTACAACACAGTAGTGCCCACTACACGGCTCTTAATACTTTTGCTTTTTAGTGGGCTACTACGCCCCAGTCCCGTAGCATACACTCTGGTTCTCAATCAGTTTCTCTCCCTCTCCCTCGTCAGAACCCTCCTAGAGCACAGACGTGCGTGTCTCCGTAGTGGATCACGGGGTTAATGGCACCGTCCCACCCGCTATCTAGTCCATCGTACCGCCCGTGAGCTCCTCGGCAATCCTCTTCTGCCTCTTATCCGTCTGGGTCTTCGGGGTCCCGAAGGCGGTGATGAGGTGGTTGGAGGCGCCGCTGACCTTGTTCAGCATCTCGCCGATGCGGTCGGGCGGCCCTTCGAGGTCCCAGATGTTCCTGATCTCCTGGCCGGTAGCGGAGCTGCCGCGCATGAGGACGGGGTCGAAGGCGCGCTCGACCTCGGCCTCGAGCGTCGCTTCGTCGACGATGAACCGCCGCGCGTTCATGTACAGCTCCTGGATGGCGTCGCGGCGGCGCTCGCTCTTGCGGGCCAGGATCTCCGAGGTGCGCGCCCGCGACTCCTTGGCCCGCTCGAGCCGCAGGGGATCCGGCAGCACCGCCGTCGCCAGCGTCTTGGCGTTGACACTGGCCCGCGTCAGGCGGTCGTCCTCGCGCTCAGGCGCCGTCGCCGCCGCCCGGTTCTCCGCCAGCTTGCGCTCCCTGCGCTCCCTGCGCCGCGCGTCCAGCATTTGTTTCCTCTCCCAGAGCTCCCGCAGCCCGGACCCCAGGTTCTCGCGCCGGCTCGCCGCCATGCGCCGCTTCCACGCCTGCACCTCCGACCCGGGCTCCCGTCTCGACCGCTCCGAGCTGGGCTCCGGCGCCGACTTCGCCAGGAACGCCGGTGTCGGCTTCAGGTGCGCGTCCCGGTGCTTGAACACCTGCCGCGGCACGGGGAGGTGGCCCTTCACGGGCTTCAGCTCCCGCAGCGCCTCGATCGACTGGTCCTGCGGCGGGTTCGGCACGTTGATGAAGAGCGGCGATTCCGGCGGGATCTGCTGCGGTTGGGAGCGCGGAGCCGGCGTGCTGCCGAAGAAGGCGGCCCGTGGTGGTGTGAAGAGGCAGGATGTTGTGCTGCTGCTGCTGCCGGTACCCCGCGGGAGCAGCCCCGGTCGGGGCCGTAGGGGCAGCATTGTGGTACGGCTTGTTGGGACAGGGGAGAGTAGCGTTGAGAGCGCCCTCGGCGGTTGGGCCGTCCGTGTGTTGTTCGACGTAGCCCGAAAATGGGGGATGTTATGTGCTTGGCAGCCAGCAACCCTACTAACTCCTCGACATCGAAGCTTGAATCTCGATGCTGGTGAACTTTTGCTAAAGACAAAAGTCTAGACGGCGATTCAATCTGCCAGACTCCGATAAGCAAAAGCTCAGACCACACTAAGCGGCGAACCCGCGTTATCGGGCTGGGTTACTCGGGTACCTACTGTAAGGTTATCTACCTCACCCCGCTTACCTGGGTATGCACTGTAACTTCCAAGCGGATCCTCGGAACGGAAAAGTTCCAGGGCGGTCAAATTTTTGGGATTTTCCGCAGTCGATTCTGCCGCCTTTTTGAAATCGCATTTTCCTTCAATTCCCCCACTGGTCCGTTGGGAGCTTTCACTTACACTTACACCAAGTGCACAACGCGCCTCTCCCGTTTTCCTCTCCCAGACCTCCCCTCGCTCGGTCGTCGCGACAATGGGAACTGGTAAGAAGGAACGTAACCGGCTTGTCCGCCAGGGCAAGACCGGTACGGGTATGGACAATATTAAGATTAAGGGCGAGAACTTCTATCGGTATGTCGTGTCGAACCGCTCAGCCGGGCCTCTTCCCCGGAATGTCTCGGGTCTGTGCGGTTCTCGCTAATATAGTGCACGGATGTGTAGCAATGCGAAGAAGATCAAGACCCTTAATATGAGGAAGGATGGGAAGCCCCAGAGGAATTTCGAGGGAAAGATCGTACAGGCTGCGAGCTACCAATCCCGGGATGCGGCTGTGGCCAGGGTCGAGCCGAACCGGAAGTGGTTTACGAACACGCGCGTCATCAGCCAGGACAGCCTGAAGGCCTTCCGGGAGGCCATGGCCGAGAAGCAAGCCGACCCTTATCAGGTCCTTCTGAAGTCCAACAAGCTGCCCATGAGCTTAATACGAGACGGCTCCGACACGAACGGCCTGAAGCAACATCAGGCCAAGATGGCGATCGAGAGTTCCCCGTACTCTGATGTCTTCGGCGCAAAGTCGCAGCGGAAACGTGTGAAGCTCAGCGTCTCGTAAGTCCCTCGATCCGCCAGGGGTTCCCGCTGGTTAGTGCCCCGAGCTTTCACCTTCTAACGGTCCGTGCAGTAACATAGAAGACTTGGCCGGTGAATCCGAGAAGGCGCTCGACACCTACAAGGACCGGCTAGAGCAGGCGAAGCTGCTGAGTGGGAACTCGGGAGCCGATGTCGAGCATGGTGGTGGCGATCTCCAACAGGAAGCCGAAGACCCACTTGCCATGGCGATAGAGCCCATCTTCAACAAGGGACAGAGCAAGCGGTAAGTCGCGCTTCGGGAGTCCGGATTCCTGTTCTTGATCTCCTTGCATTTTCGTAACGAGATGTAAATGATTGCTAACTCTGGGTGTTAATTAGTATATGGAATGAGTTATATAAAGTCATCGATTCTTGTAAGCCATACCCGGAGTTTTCGCCCCTTACGTCCGGCAATAGTAGTTGCTGACTTGATGTTGCAGCTGATGTTGTCATTCACGTTCTGGATGCAAGAGATCCCCTAGGTACACGCTGTCGCAGCGTCGAGAAGTATCTGAAGACCGAGGCGTCACATAAGCATCTCATTTTTGTCCTCAACAAATGCGACTTGGTGCCGACTAGCGTGGCGGTAAGTCTCTTGATTCTGCCTCTGATCCCTCTTTCCGTGACCCCAATGCTTCCTGTCAGGACACTTTCTACATTCTTCGATGGAAGATCGTCTGTTACATCATTGGGAGATTGAAATTTCGAGCTTGCTGTTCCGACGTCGTTTTGACCAGGGACTGACCGGGTCCCGTTTTGGGGCACTGTCGTTAGCCCGAGTTTGTTTCATTTTGAGTTGAAATCTACCTCCGCCCGTTCCGGGTGGCTAGGTGGTGGATTTCTTAGTAATGATTCATACATCTATTCCCTTACTTTTTCTTGCTTCTTGTCACAACTTCTCTAGCCATGCGTACCCCAACCGACCATGTACTAACAAATGTGAAGGCCGCTTGGGTCCGTCGGCTCTCTGCTGATCATCCGACACTCGCCTTCCATTCCTCGATAACGAACCCCTTCGGGAAAGGTTCCCTTATCCAACTTCTGAGGCAGTTTTCCCAGCTACACAAGGATCGCAAGCAGATCTCTGTTGGCTTCATAGGATACCCGAACACCGGCAAATCCTCCATCATCAACACCCTGCGGAAGAAGAAGGTCTGCACTGTCGCACCCATTCCAGGTGAGACGAAGGTCTGGCAGTACATTACGTTGATGAAGCGGATTTACCTAATTGACTGCCCTGGAATCGTGCCCCCCAACATGAATGACACTCCACAGGACATTCTGTTACGAGGAGTGGTCAGGGTCGAAGGTGTGGAAAATCCGGAACAGTATATTCCGGCCGTGCTTGCGAAGGTAAAGCCGCACCACATGGAGAGGACATACGAACTCAAAGGCTGGAATGACCATATCCACTTCCTGGAGCTATTAGCCCGAAAGGGTGGTCGTCTCCTCAAGGGCGGAGAACCAGATGTGGATGGTGTGGCTAAGATAGTGCTCAATGACTTCATGAGAGGGAAAATTCCCTGGTTTACGCCGGCCCCCGCTGCCGAGGGCGAGGAGAAGGGTCTAGAAGGCCGTGAAGGCAGACTCGGCGAGATGTCCAAGAAGCGTAAGCGGGACGATCTGGAGAGCGTGCCGGACGCCTCAGCAGAAGCGCCCAAAGTCGCATCCGCTGTTGGTAAGAACGACGATGATGACGAAGAGTTTGAAGGCTTCGGCAGCGAGGACGATTCGGCGAGCAATAGTGAGGGTGACGAGGACCCCAAGGAGGACCAAAGCGAAGACAGTGATGGCGAAGACGACATGATCCCCCTGGAGGAGTTGAGCGACGAGGATGATGACTCAAGCGAAGACGAAGATGGATGAATGGGCAGAGCGCGCCAAGCCCGAGCATTGCATGAGATGCACGAGTAAGATCATATTTACCCGTGATAGGAATGAGCAGCCAGACGGCGGACAGTATCCGTGATCGGTCGATATAGTCCTGGAGCTGTAAGGACGGGCTCTATGGACATCCTGTAGAAGGATAAAACGCTTCGAAGCGTTAGACCCTCGGACCGCAACGGTCGAAACTCTCGTCGCTACCACGTCCGGAACATCTGAGGTGTTGGCGATGGTAGCTACTACAGCCCACAACACAGGAGAGCGTCCCGCAGAGAAGACAGCAGAAAGGCGGTGAATGAAAGGCCCAGTAGTCTCGAGTGAGATCTCGAGGTCCAAGTACAATAGGCAATATAATCATTCCGCCAATTATTCCTGTCTCAGGGCAGCTTATTTTAAAATGCGTGGACCTCGCTTCTACAAACTTGTTCCGGAACCCTTTCCAGCCTGAGGTCTTGGATGTGTCATTGCTCAGACTGACCTTCAAGCTAGACACCCCTGACTGAAAGCCTAGTACTACCTAGTTATTCCCTCAATAAGTTGCTCATGCTTTCCTCGAGACCTACTTCGCGTGGCAAGTCCCCCCCTTTTGGAAATCAGGAAGAGCCCCTGACCGTTCGGCACCTACAATAGCGATAGTGGTGTTCTCGCCGCACCCTCCCTGCTCGACAGATATTCAAACAGGAACCGCGACCGCCGCTTACCATCTCTAGTAAGCAGAACCGGAGATGAATAGCGGCTGCATTGGTCTCGGCAGTTTAACATCTAATTCACCATGAACCCTTTTCAGATACATCGCCTTTTTAGTTTTCACCAGCATCTCCAAACCAGCTTCAGTCTGTCGGTTTGGTAGACGCAAACGTAATCAAAATCCTCTACTACACAGTCTGTTCATTAGGCTTGTATAGCGACCCATCGTCCAAGTCGAGATGCTTCGTCACTCATTCCCGTCGTCTTAACGTTTAATAAACTTGCCAATGCCATCGCCGTCCGTGCCGATGTTGGCTGTGGCTTTCACCTTGTCACCGGAGGAGGCGTCTCTCTCCCTATCGGCCAGCTGGGTAATGGAATCTGTCGAGGTGGCAACGGGCTGACGTCGTCTCTATTCACATGGTACAGGCATGCATTTGTGGATCAACAGGGTAGAGGATGCTGATGGGCTCGTAAGCGAGCCCCTATCCCATCCTCCCCTGACCACAGAGTCTATTCTTGGGCTGGGTGATTAACGCCTTTCGGCATCCTAGGTCCTACGTTCCTCCCCCAGTGTGATGTCGGCCAACAGCCAAGTCACGGCTTCGTAATCAGCCGCGATAGCGCCGTGTCCTACAATGGACAATCCACCTTCCGGCAATGCGTGATGGGCGACGCCAACCAGGTCAACATTTACACGCTGCCCAGCTTGCGTCAACGGCATCCCACAACCCTCACCGACCACAGCGCTGCCCCAGCCGCGTCCACTCCGGCAACGACTGCCAACCCGCCACCCCCGCTCCACGCCACCCCTTTCGTGACCGGTTCTACACCACCCGTTACAACCTATACGCCATTGTCGACGTCTACCGCGACGCCTCCTCCGCCCCCGCCCTCGTCGCCGTCTCCACCGGCCCGTACTACCCGTACGCCGGCCCCCGGACCCGCTACATCGTCTCCACCTTCTCGTGTCCTGCCAGCCAGAGGATCAGCTTCGCCGTCGGCGAGCCCGCCAGCGCTGACAGGTGCTTATATTACTTCGACGACATCATACCGGTGCCATTTGAGCTGCATATCTCGAGGTGCTAGGCCCGTTGATTGTGGATTTGAGTGGTAGTCTGCGGTACTACGCCGGAGCCTAGATCGAACTCGGCTCTGTGCGTACACCGCTTGGTCCGGCACGTGGCACCTCAGCCGGGACTGTTGGGTGGGATTTTGCGGGTGGAGTGCCCCGGAGTGGCGGGGCAAGTCTCATCGCTTTGCTGGTCCCACTTTGGAACGCAGCGGAACACTGAAGTTCTATTTCCTTTTTCGTTTCCTTTTTGTGGGGTGGGGATGGGGACAAATACCGGTGGCTATGCATAGATCGACTCATGAGTGAGAGATGTTACGGAGGAAACAACAGAAGAATCATCGGCACAGTGGTATACGTAGTGGCAAGTTGCATGCTAGTTAATCTATCTCGGGGTTGTCTTCATGCGATAGCTTCCCATGGGCCCCGTGTGCACTGTGCCCTTACCTGTCCCTCGAGGGGTGCTTCATACATTCTTCGCTACTTGTTCTATTCGCCATTACTCCGCTGGAACCCGAGTGGGAGAGATTCATGCCTTGCTGTCTAGATTCCGAATGACTCGAAGACGCAACATGAATGAGGTCTCCCGAGGTACTGATCCGCTTGCTTACCTTGCTCGTGGCTTATGTGGACGATAATCTGCATATATAGGACTTCTTTCTCTTGGCAGTCGGCTGTGTTAAGTTTAATAGTATCACATTTCTGCCTCTTGTAATGAGACTTTTCTGCATTTAACCGGGCCATTCCAGTGAAGCCGATGCAACTCTTTGCTCTAATTACGTCCCTGCGTTTCCGCCATATTTAGTCCTACGCTCACTCTCGAGGCCTGGGAAGATTGCTCTCCTTGGCCTCCTTTACTAACGCTTCACTGTATGGCATTTCGCGTCTACGGCCAAGGAGACTACTAAAGTGGTGATGAAACGAATGTCGTACCTCACAGCCCTAGGTACTAACAGAGTTACAGAAGCCCTACATAAACTGGGTCGGATACCGAACGGCTGACTTGAGACGTATTAAAGAAAGTTCTCAAAATTTAAGTTCGAAGGGGCCGCGTGTAATCCATCGAGCATGGCATGATGATTTTTTCGGTGCCGCAGCTTGGCAGCTCCGAGATGACGTCTGACAGTCGTGCTGAGACGACCGGGGGGAGAATAGCCTTCTCAAAATGGGCCAGTTTCTATATCTGGATGGGCGCTGGTACTGGTAGTCCAATCCGCGGTAACCTGGTTGGGCAGGTAGGTAACGTTGCAGTATGCTCGGGGCGGGCGATGAGGCTTGGAATGCGATTACCAGAGCAGCGGTGGCGTGAAGTTGCATTTTGTCCTAGGGGTCCCCCGCGGCGTCGCAGAGCGAATCCGTGATGCTGGGTCGGGCGGAAACTACTAGTATTGTTGAGATTCGATAGAGGTTTCGGGTTTGATCTTCTTATGACCCCCTTATTGGCGTTATTACCTCGAGTGGCCGAGCCTGACTTGCCAAGGTGAGTGTTCCGTGAGAGACGTAAGAGGCTCCTGTGGCTGTATTTCAATAGCAAGGCCACTGTATAAAGCACAAGACAAAATGGAGACCTGAATAAAAGCTCGAAAGGGTCGACATCATCCCGCACGTCTAAAGAAGGCAATCTGCGTGAGTGGAAGACCAAAATAGCACTGATAGTGAGAAACATGCATGCGCTTTAAACTCGATCTGGCGAGTCCATCACCAAGCTGCCCCTGGACGCCGGGGCAATATTACTAGAGTTGTTGTGCAACCCGCAATCCGTCTCAATTGATTGGTCAATTTGTGCCATAATATCCTAAATAGGAAGCTGGGGAATTCGACATCATTCTGTGCAGTGCTGCACTGCACCCGTGTTCATCCCAGCAAATACCGGCATAGAGGAGCGCAAAACCTTGTAGCCCTACCACTGAAACTATCATTCGCCCAGACAGGCAGAATGCCAGGAATGGATCGAGGCAAGTGTCACAGTGTACCACGGTACCTCTCCCTGTCCCTGAATGTGCCAGCGCTGATTCAGCCTTCCTAATAGAGAAGAGTCGCCTCCGGAAAAGTCGTGGGCATCTTATTCCAGGCGGACCACGATAGCTTAGGCAAGAACTCAGAGAGTCTCTGTAGACCATTAACTATCTTGTGTTGAAGTTTACCGGCGCGTAAGCATTTAATTCGAGCGGACACTCGAAGGTGAGAACAGAGCTTCCATCTAAGAACATTGATCAACATGAATGTACCAACGTGGCCACCGCAAGCCTCTCGGCATATGTTCCGATACCTTCAGTGGCAGCAAGCGTTGCTAAAGCTGACAATGATCTACTTGAAAATTCCCTCTTGGATGATCTGGGTTGTTCAGATGAGGGAGGCGCCATGCTTAAGCAACAACATGTTTCATGACCTATGTTGCCAAAGCCGCAAAATGCTTCTATTATATCTTAGATTATGCCCCAAGTAGCGTTAAGTTAAAGGATGACGGACCGCAGACGGGAAGTATATAAACTGACGGTCCCTCGCACGCTTCCCAGTGAATCCGTAGTACTTCTATCCAGTCTCATCCAGACCAGTCTATCCCTTACTAGGCGCCAGGCAGTTCGAAATAGTCCATCATTCACCATGTCCTTCCTTAAGATGCCTTTGGCTTTTGCCACCGCGATCTTTTCATTCGTTCCCTCCATTCTCGCCGGATTCGACGCCGGCGCCACGAACAACGTTGCCGTCTACTGGGGTACGTCGCGACGGTGACCCGAGAGCAACAACGTCCAGAGACACAAGCTAACCCCGTCAACCAGGCCAGAACTCCGCTGGAACGGCCGAGTCCCAGGAGAGGCTTGCCACTTACTGCGCCGGTAAGTCGTTGTGGTGTGCCTTCCCGAATACTTCACGCTAATAATTGCCATGCAGATACTTCTCACAACGTGAGTCTGGCTATTATGCTGGAAGTGGTATCCTCTTATTAACTGGCTCACTTCCAGATCATTCCCATTGCATTCATGAATGGAATTGCCACTCCTAGCACCAACTTCGCCAACGCCGGGGATAACTGCACGGCCTTCGCCGGAACCAGCCTCCTGGACTGCCCCCAGATCGAGTACGTTCCTCTCTCTCTCTGCCACGCCGTACCGCACACCACATTATGTACAAATATCTATGGGCCATCCACTAACACGTAGAAACCAACAGGGAGGATATCAAAACCTGCCAGGAGACGCATGGCAAGACGATCCTCATCTCCCTCGCGGGCGCGACGTACAGTGAGGCCGGGTTCCCTGACGAGGCCTCGGCGCGGGCCGGCGCCGACACTGTTTGGGGCCTCTTCGGGCCCGATACGAGCTACGAGAACCGCCCCTTCGGCTCCGCCGTCGTCGACGGCTTCGACTTGGACATCGAGTCGCCCGTCAACACGAACCTGTTGCCGTTCGCGCAGCGGCTCAAGGAGCACATCGACGCCGACACCAGCCGGAAGTACTACCTGACGGCGGCGCCGCAGTGCCCGTACCCCGACCACGCCATGACCAGCCTGCTCGACGGGCCCATTCCCTTCGACTTCCTCATGATCCAGTTCTACAACAACTACTGCAGCGTCGCGTCGTTCGTGCCGGGCTCCGTGACCCAGAGCAGTTACAACCTCGCGACCTGGGACGAGTGGGCCAGGACCACGAGCGCGAACCCCGACGTCAAGATCCTCGTCGGCGCCCCCGGAAACACAGGCGCCGCTGGGTCCGGCTACGTCCCCGCCGACCAGCTCGCCGCCGTGCTCGAGTACAGCAAGCAGTTCTCCAGCTTCGGAGGTGCCATGATCTGGGATATGTCGCAGGTCTGGACGAACGAGGGATTCCTGAGCACTGTGTACAACGCCTTGGTGAGTTTCCTTGGCCCGTCCTATATGGTACGAATGGAGGTCGATGCTGACTGCTCGATACCAGTAAATGTTGACAGTCCGTTCAAGCTTCGTCGTGGCTGAAATAGCCGGACGGACTGACGGATGTTTATAGTACCATTGATGATATTACGAACTGTACATGAACCTCTCTGTACATACGCTTTCCTGTTTATAGCTCCCAAAATTAGTGAACAGAGACTATTGCTTAGCTTGCCGTTCTATCTTGGGTTCCCGAAAACCTGACCCAGAACTTCTAACAGTGCCTGATAACTTCACAGTACAGTGGTTCACTGAATGTTGTTAATGCCCGAAGCCATGATCCTTCACCACCAGCTGTTGAAATCCGCCTGTATTAGCATAGCGTTTACGCATGCACGGTTCTAGTATCCCTGCCACAGGACATTGCAGAAGTTACCGGTAGGCCAAATAGCACAGTGGTACGAAACTCAATCGCATTATCTATGGTGAGGAACCCTGAATGGAGAAGAAAGCGTCCGTCCATGCGAACGGAACGCAAAACTGAAACCATGACCAAATGACGTATTCAGCACCGAAATACCAACGCCGCCGTTGCAAACTGTCTTATGCGACACTTCAATACCAATTTTAGGTTCAACTGGTCCTCAGTACGCAAACTGCAGAGGAAGAAAGGCCTGGGAATCAAATGCAACGGCCGATTTCAGTGTAATGTCTATAGGACGTAGCTAGCCGTGACGGTCTTCCGAAGGATATCCATCCGTCCAAGCTGGTCATCATTATGATAACGAGCCTCAAGGCTAGCTGAGAAGAGGGAGAACCCGATTTCCCTGCAGCTTAGCCACGTTGGCGACTACTGTATTGATTCGACGATATGCCGTGCCATCACAGCAGAACATCAATGCGAAAGACACTGTACACACCTCAGTTAGTGTCAGTTTCAAGTGTATATTGTGGTTATACTTACCCCGAAAAGGAGGGTCGCGGAAGCGTGGTGTCAGAGCCACAGGAGAGCGAGCCATTGGGCCAGCCGATTAATCGCGCCTCGGTTCGTCACATAAGATGAGGGATACTGCTCTTCGTACGAGCAGAAAGTGTTGCTGAAAACGAAGGAAAGAAATTCAGTACGATCATAGGAGAAGGGAAACTGTCTAAGGCTCTGCTGCATGGGTGATCTTAAAGCCCTAGAGCTATTGCCTTCAAGTTTGCCGCATCTCGTGGAAAATCAGTAGGCCTTTGTGCCGGAATATTCACTGTGAATTATTGTCAGTAAACAGCAAGAGCATTTTGTCTGGCGGATGATATAGCACCTCTTGTTACCATGTGGGGAGTGATCCCAAGTTCCTTTTCCTTTTCTTTTTTTTTCTTTTTTTCTTTCTTTCTTTCTTTCTTTCTCCCTTTCCTTCCTTCCTCCTTTCTTTCCTTCTTTCTTTTTTTTTCCCTGTCGGGTTGTCTGGGGGGTTCAGTCGAGATGCCCCGAACAGACTACAAAGTGTGGTTTTGCGGTCGATTGATTCCAGAGGGCCTCGCGCGCAAATGGTCGATGAGTCCTACGTGGGAATGTACAAATTATTGTTTTTGATGGTTCCGCAAGTTCTTCGCCCATCTCCAGAACGTCGGGCTGAGATATCACGAAATATGATAACTGGGGCGACGTTACGCTGGTACGCCCATGTCACCAGTTCAGTTTCAGCCCATTTGCCGGTGTGAAGGCAGTTACGAGCTAGCTCCACTTCTCGAGGAGTCACTGCGAATTCGCTCTTCGGCAGCATTGACCTTCTGTTTCTCGAGAGCCTTTGCCACGTTGTAGTAGCCAACCTTCGTGTCGTCGATTCTCTTCCCGTCGTTATACCAGCCTGGCCCAAACGGTCCGTCCTCTTGCCACCGGGCGAGCTTTTTGCTGCACGCGTGCTCCGGCCTAGAGGTGTCCATTTCCACCAGCCATTCTTCGTCGATCATGTATGGGCCCTTGATGCCCACCTTGTCGAGTTCGTACGCCAATGACAGCTGCATCACGCGTTCGTGGTATCGCGGCGGCTGTTCCCTCGCACCCTCCACAATAGCCTTGATGCGAGACACGACTCTAGGTTTGTAGATAGAAGGGACGGGCTTACTGGCTCCAGAGGCATTGGAAGAAGCTCCTGCATCGCTTGATGACGTAGAATTAGCCGAGACTGACTGAGATGTGGAACTGGCCTCCTCAGTGCAGGAACCGATGGAAGAAGCGTCTGAGTCCAACACGGCCATGCCCTTGACGTTGAGGTCTCTGATGTGGGCATCGGGGGCATTGGAGATGGCATGGGGACCTCGATAGGCACCATTCGGCTCTCTATATAACACGGGATGTCCGGTAGTGGGGTCTCTAGCGACTGGGGTGAAGGGGTTGTCCCCATGGGGTCCGAAGCCTTGAGGCAGGATTCCGGTCGTCGTAGGTGTCTGACGCGGAGACAGATTCCCAGATATGCCTAGCCCACAGAACGCCATTACCGCCATTGGATTGCCGTAACTGTTGGCGAAAGAGTCGGGCTGCAGTGGCTGGGTATAACGGTTCTGAAAAAAGCCGTTGCTCTGTCGTCCTCCTTCAGGGGAGTGGACGACGGAACTGTGTGCTCCCTGGCCAAACGTCCTGTATCCACTGTCCCGCCGATCGAAGGCGCTGCCGTAAGAACTTCCCATATTCTGGGCGTAGCCATGGTTCATAGCCTGACGTAAGGGCGGGGGCGACGGGACACCCCACAGATCCTCGTTGGTGAAAGCCTGCGGTGCTCTCTGTCCCGGGACCTTGTTACGTGGAGAGAGACCGGTATGAGCCGAGTGATACCCCCGGTTAAGTGTTCCTGTTGATAGGTCGGGATACGGGCTTGCCAGAGTGGGGGTCACGTCGCCAAAGTTACGGGCCGGGGTAGGAGGTGACTGTTTGCGAGACCACATTCCATCGTCGTGTCCTTGGCCGAAGGGGGCCTTCGGCGGCGTAGAAGGCAGTTCCGTATGAGGCGCAGTGGTTGTATTGGTATAGCCGGGACTCTGAGCTGGAGCTGAGAACAAATGCGGAGACCAACCACCAACTTTCTGTGAGCCCGGAGCCTGCTGCTGATTCTGGAGCACGTTCTGGTTCCGCATCTGCTGGTAAAGCTGAGGTGTTCCATATCCGGATGACATAGGATTAGAAGCTCGGTCGATACGGCCGTATCCTTCTAGCAAAGCCACTCCATGAGACGGAGACACGACCTGACCTGTAGACTGGTTAGAGATAACTGCTGAGGTTTGGGAAGGAAGGGTTTACATGCTTTGGTTCTGGTTTTGGGGGATGGATGATTTGCTCTTTCCTTTGAAACCTTGTCTGTTCCCTGTTCTCATCCGAGACTGATGTTTCTTCTTCTGAGTCTGGAACGGGGTCTGAGCCGCTGCTGATCCGGCGAAAGGTCCCCGACTGGCCGTGCCAGTCGGGTTTGCATCTTGTTTTGCTGCGGGAAGACCAAACGAGGAATAGCTAGAACTGTGGCCACTGCCTGGGAAGACAAAGGGATCAGAAAGAAGGTAAGTGCTACGATTACCCTTGGACTGGATATTCGCCTGTTCACCAGCCGCCTGGTTGGATCCAAAATCACGTTCGTGAATTCCCTGAGATCCCAAAGATGTGCCTGCTTGCTGCTGGCTTTGTAGTGGTGCATCGGACGCGAGCCGGCCTGAAGGCTTGCCTTGCAATGCTGAAGGGCCATGAGGCGGATGTGAATGACCAAAACCGGCCTGCGACGCCTCCGCGCTTTGAGGTTGTCCTTGCGCACGATTGCCGTGGAAGGAAGGAACAGCTTCAGTTGACTGCTTATATTCACCAGGTTCTGCCTTCACAAGGATGGTGTCTCTCGCTGAATTCTCTGATTCCTCGTCAGTCTCCCCGGATAGATAATCGTCAGCTGGATGCTGTGGTCCATAGTTGACTTTGGGGGCTGCATCCGCAGATCCAGACGCGATACGGGCTTTAGATCTCGTGATGATCATCTTGCGTTCCTGTGAAGGAGAGAAGATTGTTCGGGATAAAGTACGTAGACGAGTACTCCGAGATGGTTTATGGAGAGTTGAGGTTGAAGTCGTCTTCAAAGCGTTAGAAATACCTGTTCCCTGGGCCCCCGAGACCTCCCGAGAAGGTGCCGGAGGCCCGCTTCCGGGTACGTCCGGCCGGAGATCATTCAACGCCATGGTTATATATTGCCTGGGGATGTATGGAAGTGGGCGGGTAAATGAGTGAGAAGAGGGAGAGAGTGGATGAGGTGATGGATGAGGATGATGATGAACCGGGTAAAAAGAAATAGAATCAACATGCAGAGGAAGTATCCAAGGTGAAAGATTTACGGTCCCGCAAAATGGCACAACGCCGATAGGGGTAGCGTCCCGATGCGAGTAAACATCGCCCGATAGGGGGTGGGTATGGATAAGTGGATGAACAGGGAAGAAGAAGATAGAACCAGATAAGAAGAAATAGAACCAGCTTGCCGAACAAGTAGCCAAGGTAATAGATATATCAAACCGCAAAATGTCATGACACCAATCGAAATACCAGACGCCGCTAGGGATAACAACGTTAATAGGAATGCCAGAAGTCGATAGGGGTAACGGTTAGTACAGCATAAAACCTTGGCAGTCGTAACAGGATGGACCCGCAAAATGTCATACGCTGCTAGGGTAACGGTAAGTATATCCCAGAGCCACGGGGCCGTTAAGGGCCGGACTCCACTTATACCCGGACCGGAGCTCCGCTTTAAGGGGCCGGAGAAGTTACAAACGCAGGATACCGCACTTAAAGTGATTATGATGTGAAAGGCCACAGAAGGGAGGCCATAATTGCATGACGTCGATTAAGATAATTCGTCATGCAGGCCCCTGAGCACTTTGTTATGTAATATTCGCTTTCAAGTACTTGATGTAATAGACGCTTGTGGTTGTGGGACATATTTAGGGCCGGGAAACTGCTGGTAAGTGGCAGTTCAAGAGTTCCGTTAGGCCATAAGGGCTTGTTACTCTAGGAATTGCTTCTATACATAAAGGCCCATCTAACAAGTCGCGTCCGAAGATGTAGTAGCTCCATAAGGCAGTTCACGTTATGTCCTCCATACAGTCCAGTAAAGGCTGCGCTTATTACAGAGTTCAGCACTTTCTATCCTTAAGTAAAAGTGGTCAGTGCCGGCCTGTACTGCCGGGGAAATCTGTAAGCCTGCTAGGCCTCCGTCCCAGGCGCGATTGTGAGATTACGCATAATAGACGGCTGTGGCTACCGGGCAATTTAGGGAAATGATGCAAGGCAAGTGCTGCCCCCTAAGACAATATCTGAACGCCTCCTGGTACTGCCATGTCCAATACGCATAAAGCTTTGTCAGATAATGTTCATTCGTAACTATTCCTTAGTCGCTGCGTCATATAAAATGTATGATGCTTCGTGCAATTCTTAACCAGGTCGTTCTTTTACTGTGAGCAGATGGGTTGGGATTTCTTGGGTATGGGTGCAATCTAGGTGGGACATCTGTGAGAGTAGCTATATAGTGCGTTGTCGTTGCTGATATACGCTATTAACCCCTTTGTTCCTGCCAGCCTAGGGCCATTAATCAAAGCTCTTTGAACATTATATTGGTTGCCGATATGTACAAGATACTTACTAACATTTTGTAACCTCGGAGAACATACAAAGCGAGCAAGGCCCCTAGATAACGTGTTTGATGGTCCAAGTCAGTGTTGGGTAACAGTGTAACATATTCACTAAATAGCAACTCAGCGAATAGAGTGTATTATATGAGAAAAATGTGTTTTTAGCACATCCATACTTACATGGCTGTGTAGTTAGACGTAAGTAAATGTTATCACATTAAAGATAAAGATGAAATAGCAGGCAACAAGTCACCTTCCTGCTATTATACTTAACGTTGCGAGGCGGGTGGTACCTCCCCGGATATAGTTAAATAGCAACCGGGCCAGTACAAATATGTAATCTGCGGGTTTTAATAACAAACAGGTGCTATTTTATGACCTATCTAAACTGCAGACTCGGTCATGTGCTACATCTCGTAAATAGAGGCCATAACGCAGACAGTTATCGCCTCCCAACGGTACACTTAGTATTATGGGGCAGGTGCTGACCACGAAATACCAACCTACCTAGATTTTCGGTAGCCTCACTAACAGTATCAGTTGAATGGTACCTCCTCTTAACAGGGTCGACTGTACTGAATGGTACTGTCCCTGCGTCTAAGATTTGAGACAGAAGGTGAGGCTACCCTGCAAAGATTTTTATGGGAAAACGTTCAGGGGAGACTCAAGGTGTGTCGCAGAAGATAGAATTCACTATATTGAAGCTATGGAAGCCCAACAACAGCTGGGGAAATTCAGGGCTATATATATATGTGAAGAATGGCTTATTAAGCTTTATCATTCCATTATTAATCAGTATTTTCCATTATTAATCAAATGGAAAGCTTTTGGAAGACTTTGGAAGACTTTTGGAAGTCTTACGAATTCTTTTGCCATCTTCGCCACCTCGAATAGGGATAGACCCACTTTTCCGGAGTTGAACAACTCCGAATTCCTAGACTGCGCTATATCCTCGTTATATGAATGTGAATATGACCACGATAACCTGAAATTAATACTCGGTCCCTGGCTTTGAACTAGACTAGCCTTGGTTACCCGCAGGAGTCGTATATAGCATCACTGGTCAAGATAGAACAGTATTCAATAAGTGAACAGGCAAGGATATATAGTCACGACCTCTAAGTAATAGCTATAACGAATAGAAAGGTTATATTCGCCAATATTGGAGACATCACCTTCAAACGCGGCCACCTATCTAATGATACCTATGCGATAAAGGATCCCCAGGTAGCCCCTACTCCTTCTATGCTTTATGGATCATCCAATAACATAAGAGCAAAGCCATTTACCTAAATCGAGTCTAAGAGATAATTGCCCGGAGAATAACAACGAATATAGTTGAAAAATCTGTCTCTGAAGATCAGGAATAGAGGTCAACCTAATGAGGTACAACTGTATCATAGAAGCCATGTCCAGCTTTCCATTCGAAGAGGTTCTGCCGACTTAGTTAGGCCCTTAATCGTCACACTTTTATCCTTGATATGTCATTCTTGAGGTTATACAAGGCAAGTGAACTCCCTAATAATGCAAGATATGAAGGTGGTACTAACCGTTTTAACAGGGCGTTCTCCAGTCACTGTAGCCTAGTATTAGATGCGTAATGCGAGCCTAGGTAGCCCAACGAGAATAGGCACAATGATTAATTCCACTAATTCGTTCCTTATTACAGTGTAGGCTATGTATTACCTCTGCCTCACCCTCACAGTTAGAAGCATGTTCATCCCTCACACTTATCGTTGCATGTGCGCCTGACTTCTCTCCTCGCCCTATGTACCTTCGCAGGCTGCGTACGTTCTTCGGGGTCTTTGCCGAGTATTCAATGCAAGCCTGCGCTTTTCCCCGAAGTTCGTACGTTATTCCAAGCTACTCAACTAAGTTGTCGAAGCATCCCATCACATTCTCTTATGGTAGGCTCTTTGTTCGCGAGGTAAAGAGGTGAATATGACCCATGACAGGGATATAGCAGCCTTTAAAGCACAGCTTTATCACTAACGAGGACTCTGAAGCCAGCATGGATCAATAGGCATTAAACGCACACATATTATAAAAACTTGGGATAATATACTAGATAGGAGTAAACCCGCTTGCAATACCTACTCGAGAGCTTCGAAATCGCTCTCTGTCAAAAAGGACATATCCAGACACAGCGGTTTGATCTTCGATTCAGCGGGCCCTATAGGCGCAATTGATGACTCAAGGATGACCGAATTGTAGGACAAGAGCTTAATGATTACCCATAGCAGGTATCGTGATCCGGGAGTCCACAGCAACATTTCAATTTTGCGGTGGTCAGGGGAGTTCGAGTAGATATAGGTAGTCCGGCAGATGTTGTCCCTGGCTATTACTCAAGGATAGAGTGACCAAAGAGGCGATCACTCTTTGGTGCTTGTAGTCGAAGCATAACCCGTGCAGACAGTTGAGGCCAAGGGAGTATATGGAAATTGCCGTAAGCCTAAGTTTCTTAGGTTGAGGACGGGTAGGGGAGGGAACGGAGGGGGGTGAAGATAGATAGGAACCCCGATTTATCGCAAAACGATTAAACACCTTTGCGACAATTATCGCACTCTATTATTGGGGATGTATATAAGAGTAGCGGATTACAAGAAGCCCAAATAGGGTTTCGCAGTATGTCTATCGTTGCTCCGTCTAGACTCAGTACCCTCTAATCCTCTATACTACAGGTCCAAATCACCTCCCAAATATCAATCAACGTCATCATCCCCACCACTAGCCTCGTCCTTTCCGACGTCCAATTTCTCGAAATGCTTCCTAACCTCCTCGTAGTCGGCCTCGACGTTACCCGTCTTCTTAGCATCCCCATCCTCCAGCTTACCCGCCTCCTTGGCCATGGCCTTATCCGCATGTGAGGCCTCGACGGCGGCCGGCTTGAGCGAGCCGTCCTCGTTGACGTCCTCCCTCAGGTACAGTGTGAACAGGATGACGAGGTAGGTGTCGTCAGTGGTGCGATTCCTCAGCACGTACCTAAGGGTGTGTGAGCGCTTGAAGGGCATGTCGGACCTGTATACTCCGGCGAACGCCCGGAAAGCAAGCATGAGAAACTGGGGCCTTTCCAAAATATATGTGTGTACACAAATAAAATAGCCGAGGAAGTGCTGCTAGGGGGAGAAAGAGGAACTTGTACGATGAGCGTAACTTACCTGAGCGGCTGGCCGTCCCAGTATTTCATGATGGGCAGCGTGAACCCGGGGAGCCGGAGGCTGAAGTCGCTGAAGTCGAGGTATGGGTTGAAGAAGTCGACGCAGTAGGTCTTCCCGTACTCAAAGACCCACTTCTCCTTGTTCTCCTTGCGGAGGGCCCACTTCATGCGGTCCTTAGCGACGGGGGGCGCGCCGAGGGCTTCACGCACCTTCAGGCCGTCCTCGTCGCCGCCCTCCCCGAACCAGAGCCCACCCTTGTCGGGGTCGAAGTCTCCGCTGCCGACGTGTACGGTGTTGAAGGACGACAAGGCAGGCCCGTAAAGGTAGGGTATGTCCGCGTAGGCGTCGCCCTCCAGGCCCGGGTCGATCCACCACTTAACGATGTTCATGGCGTAGCTGAAGCCAGGCGGCAGCTTGTCGCGGATTGGGTGGTCGAAGTCGTTGCCGAACTGCAGGTTGGACCCTGAGATGCCCTTGGCGGCAGTTTCCGAGGAATCCTCGTCGTCGCCGGAAGCAGGACTAGCTTGTGTCGCGCCTGAATCGTGGGGTTTTCCGTCCATCTCCGCCGCCGATGTCTTCGCGGATAAGGACCCTGACCGCGAACCAGAGCCCGGTCTCTTGGGCGTGAAGCGGATGGCCATGCTATACCTATCCTTGTTGGTGGCATGTGGTTCGATAGAGAAGTACGGAGACGTGGTGGGAGAGTTTCTGGGTAGACCGTGGTAGTCCGCGAGCCGCACGTTGAGCTCAGCGTCAATGAACTCGCTACTGATCTTGACTGGCTCGGGGGTGTTGACAGGGACGACAATATGGTTGTCGATGTTGTAGTCGGGCCCAGCGGTCACGCGGAGAATGTATTTCTCCGTCATATGTGAGGTGGTACTAGGAATATGAAGCCCGGGCGGGTCTTATATGAGGACGGATCTGTAAAGATTTGTAGACTTGGAAATCCCCTCCGTAAAGTTGAAGGATTTGTGACACACTTTGGCCTACAGAGGAAAAAGAAACAGAGAGGCTCAACGTCGGAAAGGGCTCTGTATGTCGTCATTCAGACCCAGTAGCTTCATTGATCGATGAGACTCTGTTCCCAAAAGATGCGCCTAGTTATGTGGGAAGGCGACTTGCTCGGTTAATACGTGCAGAATTCCGGCATTCCCTGGTCAATGACGATTCGCTCGGCGGAAAATAAAGTAACAACCGAACAAAGAGGAGCTCTTACGTCTCGCCTGTCTAACTCAGATCGAGGTCGCGGTGACTATTCTTAGTTCCGATTAGTCAGGGCGTCGCGCATCTCTCAGAACAGAAAACCATACCAGAGTCTACGGTATAAAATATTGGGAGCGAAGTGTTTTTCTGGTTCATGACGTCGACAAGACGCTAGCAGGGGGGGGAGGGGAAGGGGGGGGGGGGTTACCCCCCCAACCCC
>QJNS01000123.1:0-43939 GCA_004154925.1 Monosporascus cannonballus | reverse complement strand
CCCCCCCCCCCCCCCCCCCCCCCCCCCCCCCCCCCCCCCCCCCCCCCCCCCCCCCCCCCCCCCCCCCCCCCTAAACCGCACAAGCCACAGCGAATGCAGTTGCCCCATATTTACGGGAGCTCTTCCTCCTACGGTTTAAATAGCATGCATCTAACCGATCAAACGAAACCTGGCTCGTGGTGAGACTTCGCTACATTCGCAGTCAACTTGGAAGGTCAGAATAGACGATATTCGGCTTCGTTTTTGTTACTATGCATACAGCCTCATCAATACTAATTAACGCCCTCGCGAACATTCTTAGGTGGATTGGAATTTGGTCACAGGAGATCTCGGTGCCCCTAGCCCAACGCCTTGTAAGGGAGCTAGTATCGCACCGTCAGGGGTATAGCTATCCCGTGTTGAGCTCGCGCTATTCGTGTCATCATGCGAACTTCTACTTTGGAACGAGAAACTGATCGATATCGACTCTCTCGTAAAAGCTGATGTGGCCGAAGCTAACCCAGTACTGGGCCAGCCGGTTATGAGACTGAAGCAGAAGTTGCGATTCCATGTACTTATCTGTGAGAATATCGGTAAGTCATTCTGGCCAAGATGCTTCACAGGGAAAGGACCCACCATTGTAGAACCCCATGGCGGCGATGTGCCCCTTGCTCTTGACCACCCTAGCTCCCTTGAACGGCGGTTCCTGGGCGATCCCCACGAAACCGTTCTCGCCTAGATCGTCAGCGACGAACGTGTACTCGCCTCTTGGCACGTTGGGATCCCCGGTAAGCTTGATGGCTTCCAGCCGACCCTTATAGACTCGTTCACGTAAGAACCGCTCCTGGAACGCCTCTTCTGTCTCATCCTCTCCTGGCGTCAACGGTGCCTGGTCATCCTCCCCGGCCCCGTCGGGTTGATTTATCAGCAGAAACTCGCAGCCGTGCCCACTGTAATCCCCGACCCATATTCCTCTCCAGGGCTTCGCCGCGGTCGGCGTGTAGAGCACGGGGTCGAGGGTCGAATAGGTCACGACCTCCTCGCCCAGGTGGACACCGAGCTGCGGCGGGCCCAATTCCATCCACTGACGGATTTGAAACGTCTGATCGGACATCTCCGAGGGGTGGAGCACTTGCCTCTCTGGCGACGGACTCTCGAGGCCGAGGAACGATAAGCGATGAATCCCAGCCGCCTGCCCGCGTACACGGTGGCCCGCGGGGATCGCCGGTGGTGGCCATATGTACTCGTATGGGAACCGTAGATCACAGCCAGGGGAAGGCATGTCTTCCAGGGGTTTCGTTAGGATAAAATTGCTGAAACGCGGATCCGAACCGCTATTCATATGCATAGGATGCTCTGCCATCAGCCGACGTGGGGAAGGTTCGGACTCCGTGGACGGGTCATTCCGCCCAAGCCTGCGGGCGTTGAACTGCAAGATGGGCTTGTCGAGATGCAGCTTGACCCTGGGTTCGAAGTGATGGATATGGACGCCTTGGTCGGCTAGCCAGGGCTCGCTGCCTTCTCTGGCTCGCGTGGCGAGTAGCTGGTAGCCCTCGATGCACCCTCTCCGTTCATCATAGCGCACTATGATCATCTGCCCCGTCAATTCACGGTCGCAAAACCATAGCTTGTTCCTGGTCAAGAACCAGTAGGGGTCGTGGCAGACGTAAAGCTCGCGCCAGCACTCGCATGGGTAAGGGGAGCTGATCTCGTGACCAGGTAGGTTCGATAACACGTGTCTCTGCCAGTGTAGATCGGATAAGGCGTGGTCACGAAACGCACGGCAGACGGCGGAGACTCTGACGAGCTCGACGGGTGTGAGGTAGGAGAGTATAGCATCAATGAGCTCAGATGGTAGTGTGAGGATCTTGTTGGAGATGGATTGCGATGTCCGGTGAACATAACTGGATCCTCCGTCTGTGGAGGGCATGGAGCGCGTCAGCCACCAGTCGTTGAAGAGGATAATATCTTATGAGGGAAAGACAAGCGTCGTACCTTGACTTGTGCTACGTGGTACGGATGAGGAATGCCGTTGCCAAGAAGAGTTTGTCATTGTCCTGCCCTTAGAAAGAGAGGTGTCTCGTAGGCCGTGCTCGGATACCGACTTGACGAATTGCAGGTTCTCTTCTATGGCTAGGTCGATGCCTCCGTAGGAAACGGCGGGATTGGGCGCGTTTATGGTAATCGTACTTGGTGAGCGCTGCCCATTTTCGGAGCTTTCTTTATCAAAGCGAGAGCCATCTGGGCTTGGGGTACGCCAAATTTGCTGTGGGGAAGACGTGCTAATGTTAGGCTCTTCCATGATATTTGTATGTGGAAGTTGGTGATTTCGCTTCGTATCTTTACTTTAGATGTTTATACTGGGAGAAGCAGCTGCCATTTGCGGATGATTCCAAGACACAGCTATGCAGGGTCGGCCACGTGGGCGGAGAAATAGTTATATATATATATATATGATGTGCCGTACCACCACACTCGGTAAATGGGCCAAACGGGGAAGTGGATGCGGATAGGGGATGGAGAACAGAGAATGGGGATCGAGACGGGACACCGGGTGGGTACTTCATGATTCAGGTAATATTTTGTTACACACATATAAGGTCATACTTACTTGTGAGGAAGCATTGTGTATTAGGCTCTCAGCAGTCGTCCACGTCCATGGAGTGCATATGGGGGGTATGGGTGTATAGTAGCTTCGGCTATTAGAGGATTAGGAAGGTGGGATGCTTATAACCCCCTTTGAATGGGCTCAGGATTGGAGAGAGCGGTCCGGACGATAGGCTCGAAGGAGGAAGCTGTTACAACTCACAGGGGTATTTTTTGTTAGTTACCTCCACCGCCCCACAAGATTCCCTGAACAGCTAGTAAGTATACTCCCATATAATTTATATGCAAAAATACCTCCATTAATTTCTCTGCTATTTCCTACCATTCTCAAAGCACCGCTTTATTCTATTCTATTAAGTTAAAGTTAACGAAATCAGAAAATCTTTAAAAACGGCATATTAGGCCTCGAATATCGTTATATACAGTTATTTTTCTATTAATTGCTGCAAATAATATTTTTCTTTTAAATAAAACTTTATCCAAGCCCATATATTTTCGATAGGGTTCAAATTAGGATTATTAAAAGGTTATTTAAAGGTATATAGTTTAAAAGCGATAAGCTTTTCGAAGATATATTTTGCTTAATAAACCGAGTTACCGCTATGTTAAAATATAAGCGTATTAAAAAAGCGGTTTACGAATTTCTTAATTATAGAAAATATTACCGTATTAAATTTCTTTGTAATAATATATCTCTGGCCTTTAGACTATATGTAATAGGGCCCTTTATGCTTTTTTCGAAAATATCTTTAAAATATTTATCTATAGAAATCCTATGTACGAAGATATTAGAAAGAATTCGGGTTTTCGACGTTATGGACTATTAGTTACTGGTGGTAACAGAGCTGAATAATTGCGTAACATTCGTTAAACCATATTAGACTTTGCCTTATTGTAATCAAAATCCCATTTTGGAGGTTGTGGCTATGCTTGCGGCGTAGTAATCGTAGTTATAGTTATAGCTTTTAATTAAGAAATATTTGTTGAGGGTCCATTATATTAGCTAAATTCTTTTAAGAATAATATCTACAAAAATAACAACACTTTCAAAATAAGATCTAATAGTAAGTTATAATTTTTTCGTTTCGTTTAATACGTTTTTACATAAATTCGCAAAAATATTATTATTAATTTTGGCAATATATATTAATTACGAATTTTTCAACACGTTAACTTATATAATTTAACATAGAATTAAAATCTTTATTTTCTAATATAATAATAATTCTGATTAATACGAAATAAAAATTATTATAATAAAAAATGGCTTAAAATCCCGATTAATATATAGCATAACTTTTTTTCTTTTTTAGGCTAATATAATAATAACATAATCTTATAGGTCAAAATAATGATATATAAGGTTTAAAATCGCCCGTAATAAACCTTAAGATATATTTTTTTTCTAATTTGCTAAATACGGATAATATATTCGAAAGTTTAAGGTAAATATCTTAAATTTTCGAATATTTAACTTTTTAAGACGAAATATTTATCCTTATTTAATGTTTTTATCGGTTTTTTACCGATATAAACGTAATTAACCCATATATTAACGTTATGTGTACGGCCGATAACCTTACGGGAATTTTACGTTATCGATTTATTTGTTTTATATTAGGCGTTATATTTGGCGGGCAAGGCCGTATTTTACGGAAAAAACAAATTAATACGATATATAATTTGGTTTTTAAAAAAGTTAATATTTTTTTAATTATTAAAATAAATCTCGGAAAATCTTTAATTATTTAAAAAAAGTTTAAATAGTTAACTTAATTATTATTTAAGTCGTATTATTAATTAAGCTAGCGGAAGAATAATAAGCTTTTATATTATTAATTTTATATTTTATTTTTGTTTTAATATTTGCGAATACGAAAAAGCTTAACCTAAAAATGTTCGACCGCATAGCTGCCGAACGGTATAATTATATTATTTTTAATTTTGAACAAATATGTAACGATTAATTCCAAATTATTATACTAAATTTTGTTTTCGAATAACGATATAGTTTGGTTATTATCGACGAAACATATTTACTATCGGAATAAAAAGATTTTCGGCTTAAATATGCTAATATCCGTAATTTACGTTTTATTTTCCTTATTTATGTATATTAATTTACGTGTATAATAATTACTAGTAATATCATAAAAAAGAAAATTACGAAATATAGCGGCTTTTGTTATAAGGCGGAGGTCCGGCGTTTTAATATTGATCGTCTCGAAATCAATATTATTATTTTCCTTATATCCAAAGACTAACGTTCGAATTAAGGGTATTTAAATTTTTTTAATAATTAATATATCCGAGTTATTAAATAATATCATTTTAATTCAATTTAACAATTTGCGTTCCATTATTAAAATTAATATTTATGTTAATAATAAGGCGAAAACTATAAATATTCGTAATTACCTGGTTTAAAAGTTTGAATAAATTAGGGGTAAGTACTTTTACAAAGCGTTAGGCCTTATTTAAAATAATATAGATTACGTTAATTTCGAATAATAATTTTTTCGGCAGGCGGCGGAATTCAGGCCTTTTTGCGAAAGTTATAAACTTTTTATATAATGTATTATGGTATTTATATATAACGAGGTCCTAATTAGTAAGAATTAAAAATTCTTATTAATTTTTGTATATTAATAGCTGTTTGTATATTTATTTTTTTAATACGTTAATTAATTGGTTAATCTTAATGGTCGAACTTGTGACGGCTATACGGTTTAACCAACTATTAAACCTTAAGTCGACGGGTTTATGTTGGCAGGAGTATCGTGAGAATCTGAGCAATAAATACAGTAACGTATTACGTCTCGTAATACCAAGAGTACCTTAGGTAACAAATTGTTATATTGCAAATATTTGGTATTGATAAATATTATAAGCTAAAGTTATTTAAATTATGGAATTAATAAGCGTATATATCCTTATTTTGGCTTAAGGTACTTAAGCGGCTTAAACCCTTGAAACCGTTAAGCCCTTTAAGCTTTTTTGCTGGCTTAAGGGGCTTAAGGTGCTTGGCGCCTTAAAACCTTTGAGCTAATTACGTGATATTTTAGCTTAGGTCGGAACTGACTTTTTCGTTATTCCGACCGTTTAAAAAAAAGCCAAAACCGTTAGGTTATAACACGATCTCCCTCTTTCCAAAATCTTTATCCCTAAAGATCAAATTATTTGTTTGTTAATTTTGGTAGGTAACCTTTTTTTGTATATACTTATTATGTTAAGTCGAATTAAAAAATCTCGTTTCCGTAAACGTACTAACGTTTTAATTTTTTTAGAATGCATTAAACGTTTTGGTTTCAAAATGCCTTTTTGCTTCCGTTATGAAAAGGAAAATACGGAATACATGGTTATTCGAAAGTTTTTAAAATGTGCGTAATATATTTATCATAGGGGTCCTTGTAACGTTTTTGGTTTTTCGGAGGCCGAGCACAAAAAATTTCTTGACGAAGAGGACCGTTTAAAGCGTAAAAAGGAATAAGTTCGTAAAACGTTACGTACCGCCGCCAATAAGCTGGACCGTTTGCAGAAATAAAGGCGGTTGCTTCGTCGCCGTGGTACAGAAATGCTTCGTTACGATATTCAGGGTGCGGAGGCTATGGAGAAGTTTGAACGTTTCGAAAAGGAACAAGAACAGTTGGAGGCCGCCGTTGTAACTGCCACGTTAGCACAGGCCGCGGCCGATTGGCCCGATATTCCGGTTATTGATTGGTTGATTTTTAACTGGGACGCGCCCGTCGTCGTTGGTAAAAGTTTTTTAGTAAGCATTGGGCGCCAATAAGGTTCTTAGCGGGTTCCCAGGTATTTTCGGAATTTGGGTATTTTTTTTATTTAATTAGGTACTAAGTAAGCCCGTTTTGTTTTCGTATATTAAGTATTTTTTTATTTTGTATATTTGTTCGTTTTTTATTTCCATATCGTTTTATACCGTATGTATTTTGATTATATCTATTACTAATTTAAATAAAAAAACGTAAAAAATTAAATAAAATTTAATTTTTGATAAAAATTTTAATTAATAATTATTTTTTAAGATTTTCTTAATAATTTTATATGGACCAATATATTTGAAATGGAGGTTTTTGTTAAATTATTTTGTTTAAATATTTTTGATAATAAGGAAAATTATTTTTTCTTTTTCGAAAATTAATTTTTTTAACTTTTTTTAGTTATAGTATTTATTTATTTAATTTCGTACGAATTTTAGTTTTGTTTTTATTTTTTGATGTAATGATCATAATTATTTTAACGTAAAAATTATTTTGTTATTAATTAAACCGTCGTTACGCGTTTTTTTGTAAATTTTTGAAATAAAATCAAAATTTACGTTCGTAAGTATTATTTTAATACTTTTATAATAACTGGTATTATAAATTAATTATGCAATTAATAATTTCGTAATTTAATTATTTTGTTTATAATTAATATAATATCGTAAATAAATTTTTAAAATTTGGTTTGTTCGTTCCGTTTATTTATTTATCTATAGTTTAAATACGTTAAATAATTTGTAATTTAGGCCGATTTATGTTATAAGGCTTTGCCAGAATTTTGATTTTTTATTTGATATAATTTTTATTAGTAATCTATATACATTGAAAATATGTTTAAAGAAAATATATATTAGTTATTCGGCGTTTATGTCCTTATAATATGGTAAAAAATAGGAAATTTTCGTAAATCGATCGGCGATTACAAAGATATTATCGTAATATATTTCTGTAACTGGATTTTTTAATATAAAAAGCTTAATAATAAAGTCGAATATAACTAAATATTATGGTTATTTTACAATTAGTAATAGTTAGAAGTTTCCGTATGGCTTATATCGTCGAATTTTTGTTTTGGCGCAAATATTATATTGCCGTATAATTTTCTGTATTATTAATTTTATTTTGGGAAAGGAATATATACGTTAAAATCTTTTTAAGGTTTTATGGATCCTTAGATGTTTATATAATTAATGTTCGTATATTTTTCGTACTAAATATTTTTAATATTTTTTTAAAACTTATATCTTATTTATTTTTTGGTTTTTTAGGAGACCGTTATTATGTTATTAAATTTTTTAATATATATTACAAAGTACTGCTCGAATTGTCGTAATTTGTTATAAGCGTAAATATCTTTTTATAATAATATTAAAAATTATATAATTAACTTTAACTAATTTTTTTCGAGGTTTAATCGTTTACTTAAAGTATTTGCTTTATTATTTTTTGATTTTTTTATGGATAATAACGAAGTCGAAATCCGCTAATTTTTCCGCATAACGAAATTATCGTTCTGTAAATTTTTAAGTTGTGGTAAATCGGGTAAGATTTTGATAATTTGTATAAACTTTAACCTAATATAAGTTTTCTTTTAAGAAATGCCTAAATTCCCGAAATGCTATAATAATGGCTATAAATTCCTTATTTGGAATACCGTAATTAAATTCGGTTTTTTTTAGTTTATACGAAATAAATATAATAAAATATAATTTGTTTTAATTATTTTGTTATCCGATTATTACGTTTAATGCGTAATCCAAAATATTGGTTTCTAGTTCGATAAGGCGGTTTAAATCGTACATAATTAATATTAATTCGTTAATGATCGCATCCTTAATAACCTGAAATACTTTTTCCGTATCTGGTATTTATTTGAATTTTTTTTTTATGAAATTCGTTAAAAATATAATTATCCTGCTAAAATTTCGAATAAATTTCCTGTAATAATTAGCGAATTTAAGGAATACCTGTACCTCCTTAACTGTTATTAGTATTTGTTATTTTGTAATTATAACGATTTTCTTAAGGTTTATCTTAATATGTTCTGGGATAATAATATGTTCTAAATATTTTATTTTCTGTATATGGAATTAACTTTTTTCCGCGTTAATAAATAACCTTACGTTCTGTAAAGCTTAAAAAACTTTGTAAACGTATTTTGCATATGCTTTTTCCGTTTTTAAAAAAATGAAAATGTCGTCGAGATAGCAAATAACGAAAATATTAAAGTATTTTCGTAATACGTAATTTATTATCCGTTAAAAGGTTATTAATACGTTCGTAAATCCTATTAATATAATTAAATACTTAAATAATCCGTATTTCGTTTTAAAAATTATTTTCTATTCGTATTTTTTTTAATTTTAATAAGGTTATATTTATTTTTAAGATCGAATATTATAAATTATTTAGTTCCGTAAAGTCACTTTTTTATTTCCGTAATTAAATGTAATAATATTCGATTTTTAATTATAATATCGTTTAGTTATTAATAATTAACCATAAATCGTAATTTCTTATTTTTTTAGATACGAAAAATATTAGGTACTTTGCCGATAACTTCGAAAGTTAAATTTATTTTTTATAACCGATTTTCCAGGTATTTGTTAAAAGTACGTAATTCGTTTCCGTTAAGGTTATAAATAAGGTAAAACTTTGTTGAAAATCTTTTTTTAAAAATTATTTCGTAATTTTATTCGTTATGTTTCGATAACTTTATATCGAGCTTCTTTTTAAAAAGTTATTCGTATCTATAATATTATAGTAATATATTAATTAAGTTTTTAAATTTTTTAAGCTGTTATTCTTATTATTTTAAATCGTTATTTAATTGCTTTAATTTCGTTTTAATGGTAACAATAATACGTTATATTTTTCTTTAATACCCGTTTTTTTTTATATTTTGTTCCTTTGGGTAATAAGGTATTTGTTATATCTTTATGCTTGTATTCGTTATTATTATCTATCGAATATTAAGTTTTTTTTTCGTTTGTTAATAAAAGGTAAAACAAACTTTACCTAACTAATTTTTTCGTTAATTAAAATTCCGTATTAGCATATTTATAATAATCCTAAGATCATATCGTAATTTCCGAATAGAACGATATCGAAATTAACCGTTTGGTATCGTTCTTAAATAAAAATCTCGAAATAATTAATTCCGCGTATAATTTTTTCGTTATCGTAAGCGAATTCTTAACTTTCGGCATTTATCGTCATATAAGGTTCCAACTTATATCTTTATAACAATTTAAACTTATTAACCATATTTAGTATAATGTAATTTCCACCTAAAGCTCCGTAATCTACTATTACGGTATATTAATGCGTTCCGATTCGTATTTTTAAAGTAATAAAGTTGTTAACGTTTCCTTTCGTCGCGTTTAAAGCCTTTTTTAGGAGTTTTCTTTAATTTTTTTGGGTTTTGTTATTTTACAGCTTTTTTATAAGTAACCTTTTTCTTTTAATTCCTATTCGAATTTGTCGAACCTTATTTATGTTTCTATATATAACGTATTAAATTATTATATTTGTCGTTATTGTTAACATATTATTTTTTTGAACCGTATTAATTATTCTTAATTTTTTTATAATTTTTATCTTTATCGAATAAATTATTTTCTTATATTTACGATTACATTTTATTATGCGTTATTTTAATTATCGTTTTAAAGATTTCCTATAAACTAACGTATTTTTTTCTTAATAACTTTTTTTTCTTAATAACTTTTTTTTCTTAAATATCCGTAATAAATATTAATTAAAAATAAAAATCCGTAATAATTTTTTAATAATGCTTTTTTACCGTACGTTAAATTAACTTTTTTCCGTTTAGTAATTGTATTATTTATAATAATAAAAAGGGTTTTCTTATAAACATTATTTTCTTTTAGGCCAACTTTTTATTTCGGCTAATTATTAAATACTTTTTAAAATTATGGTTCGAAATTATCAATATTATTATTTATTATTTTTATTATATACGGTACGGTTTGGAAAATTAAATCCTTTATTATACATACGGGTAATTTGTACGTAAATATGTTATTTCCATTTTTCGTAATTAGAATATTTTCGTCGTCGACAATATACAGCATATATTTTGCCATATTAATCGGGTATTCCGGGACAAAGTTTTTCTATCTAATTTCGGTATTTTTATAATTATTTTTATAACGCCTTTTATTATGTTTATAACGTTTATTAAATTAATTTTCTGGCTTTTCGCATTTTTCGTTAAATTTTTTATTATAATAATCCTAATTAAACCTTTTATCGTAAACCTAATATATATTTGGCTTAAATTATGTTAATAACCTTGCTATCGTTTCTTTAATTATTCCTGGATTATCCTTCCGGTATAGGGGTCTAATTATCTTATTATGGCTTTTTAAGTTTCTTACATTTATAATCCTTATGTCCTATTTTGCCGCAATTGAAATATTTAATCTGGTTTTAATTTTGTTTATGGGTAATGCCGAATTCCATAAGTCCTGGCGCCGTTTCATAAGAAATAAAAGGTACGTTTCGTTTTTTCTTTTGGTTAGATTTATTATATTCCGAACATAAAACATATTATCTTTTTTTCCTATCGTTTTTCAAATTATCGATTATTAATTTTGATTAATTTTGTAATATACCGGTTTAAAGTAATTAATTATTCGATTCGAATAATTTTATCTTTTATATCGTCTTTTAGCCCTTTGTAAAATATATTAATAAAGGCATTAATTTTGTCGTTTCCTTATTTTGCCTTAATTACAAAACTTTTTAAAATTATAACGTATTTAAATATAAGTTTTTTTTATCGGAATTATAAAAGTTATTAAGTTATTAATCGTTTTTTTATCCGGATTACCGAAATTATCGTATATTTTATTTTTGAAATCGGTATAAGTTAAAAAAATCTTATTAATAAAATCTTTTTTATTTATTTTTTTTATTTCCAGGAAATTTCTTATAATAGGCTTAAACTAATTAATCGCATTTTCTATTAGGCATGTTCTTACTGTTAGAACTATATCCGCTAGGTTATTAAGATTTAAGAAACGAAAATAAATTCGTGCCTAAATTAGGAAGGTTTAAGGGTTACCTTTTCCATCGTAAGGTTCCGGCTTTTTGGGCTTTATACGGGCGAGAGAGGGTTAGGCAGGCATAGCCCTAAGTTGTCGAACTTTTTTTTCCAATTCCCGAATTCGAACTTAAAGCTACTAAATAAGGGTTTCCTAAATGCTAGTCGACATTTTAACAATATTAAATATTGCTCAAAATCTAACGGTACTATTAAATAAAAATTTGTAACATATAACGGCTATATAGTTTAACCAATTATTAAACCTTAAGTCGACGGGTTTATATTAATAGAAATATTGTAAAAATCTAAGCAATAAATATAATAACGTATTACGTCTCGGAATACCAAAAGTGCCTTAGGTAACGAATTATTATATTATAAATATTTGGTATTAATAAGTATTATAAACTAAAATTATTTAAATTATGGAATTAATAAACGTATATATCTTTATTTTAGCTTAAAGTGCTTAAACGGCTTAAACCCTTAATACCGTTAAACCCTTTAAGCTTTTTTGCTAGCTCAAAGGGCTTAAGGTGCTTGGCGCCTTAAAATCTTTAAGCCAGTCACGTAACATTTTGGCTTAAGTCGGAACTGACCTTTTCGTAGTTCCGACCGTCTGAGAAGAAGCTAAGACCGTTAGGTTATAACAGAACTAGTAATTCGGTTTAAATCGTTATAAAGAATTTAATTACGAATAAAATTTTTAAACGTTATATTAGTTTTTTTACGTTAATGCCAGAAATTTAAAGTATGCGTACGTATATTCTGTTTTAAGAACGTAGCCCGGTAAAATTAAAAAAATTCGAATTTATCGTATTTTAAAAAGGGGAATAATAACGTAACGGGTTCGAGCTGTAATTGTTATACGCGTTAGGGTTTAAAAATAGGAAATAGGTTTTGATTAAAACTAAAATGGTATTAATAATAAGCCATAATAAAAATAACGATATATATATATATATATATTTATAAAAAACGTCTTATTGCTAAGTTATTAAGGATTTTTATTTTTTTAAAGAAATAAATATATTAAACGAAACCGTTTTTACGTAATTATAACTTAAGTCTCGCTATTTCGTTACGGGAATTTAGGATTTGATTAATTAATATTTAACATTATAGAACAGTACTTAAGTAACTTTAAAGAAATTAAGAAAACGAACTAAAAAGGTTTAAGTTAATTAAGGTAAATTAAACCTTGTTTTAACAGGTTTTTTTGTATAGACCAGGTTTAAAGCCATTCTTTATATAATTCGGCCTTGTATGTCTTATCGTTAACGTTTAAAAAAACTTTTTACGGCCTTTAATCTTACAATAAAAGCTTAGTTTTAAAAAGATATAATAAATAATATTTTTCTCGTACCATTTAAGGCCAAGAATAAAGTACCGAAAATTACTCTAAGGTATTCAACGGTAAAGCCAGTATTTAAAGAAATACAAAAGCTTTTGGGTTGCTATTAATAATAAAAGCTTTTATCTTTTTTTAAACTTTTGCAAATCGGTATTAAGGGTGTATTTAACGTGTACTAAACCTATCGGAAAATCTTTTTCGTTATCCCGGCAAGCTTTAAGTATATTAAGGTTAACAAGTGCTTTTTTAATATCTAAATCTTATGCTTTTCGTTTTTCGTAAAATCCTTTAAAAGGTTAGATTTTCGTAAGGTTTTCGAATTATGTTTAATATTAAAATTACGCTTTTTAAAAGACTTTCGAAAAAGACGATAAAGGGTTCGAAGCTATTATTAATATTATTAAAGGCGTTCGGCAGTTTTAATTAACGGCGACGTTTCTCGAAGGCGTTATTTCTTGATATATCGAAGCTGGGCTTCTAGGTCCATATTGGAAATTACGGGAAAGTCTTGATTTGAAGTAAATGCAGCTATTAATAGGTTAATAGAACGTTATATACGGGTTATAGTAGTGACGACTTATAGATATATAAAAATAGATAGATTTCCATACAAATTCTATGGGAGTCTACATATTAGCCTGTAAGGGAAACCAAGTGGGGCGGTGGAGGTAACTAACAAAAAATACCCCTGTGAGTTGTAGTGGTGACGTATTGATGGTTGCTTCGTTCGCTATTGAGCCTAATGGTGATATTCGATTGACTGACTGAATCTAAATGTTTTACCGTCAACACGAACCAGACTGGTCTTGAACTTCAGGTCGCTGCTGCAATGGTATGCCACTACTATCCGGGTACTTGACGTAGCCTGTTAGCGTGGCCTGCGCGGTACATACATACAGAAATATAGACCGCATGGACCGGTGCAGGGGGGTTAACAGGGGGAGGAGGAGATGGAGCAAGCCGTGCAGCCAGCCGCATGAGCGTCTCTGAAATATGATTTGACTGATGTTTCATAGGCTGCATGTAGCTCAGCCTTTGTCTGAGGAAGCCCGACTTCGGAATCTTCAAATGGTATTTGTCTGCATAACTTCTGATATCGGCATCGATACCGGTAGCTCATATCACGGAAAGCAGTGAGGCCAGAGAGTCTCGGGGCTTGGTTGCCGAAAGAGCTCGATCGGGTTTGAAGACTTGGCTAATAGCAGAGCACGTCCCCGGGGGAAGGCCTTCAAGGGGTTGAGCCCGTTGCGACGGGACAGCGGGTCCGATCGTCTTAGGGACACTTTAGGTAGCTACCCACACACCCACCATGTCACGGGAGGTGCGGCCCTCCGTATGTAAAAATCTGAGGATGGTGATAATAGCTCATTTTAAATGTTATAGTTGGAAACTTTCTCTCTTTCCCCTTTAGTTGATAGGGCAGGCTGCAGCTTTCAATGGAGCAATGTGATAATTGTCGCAACGACATATCCAAACGACTTAATCGTGCTGCTGTAACTACCTAGGTAGCTACCGCATAGTTCAAAGTGGCTTCTCCTTCCAGCGGTTACCCTACCTAGTCTTCACGGGCAGAGCATAAACCCCTTAACGAATAGGGGACTTGGAGTCGTTTGTGTTCTAATTGGTCGATGCCCATATTAAGCGTCGTCAACTCTTCATTCATTTGAATAAATGTCGTGACACAGGGCCCCTACCCTACAACTCGACCATCGATGGCAGTTAAAAAGTTAGGGTAACAACATCGGACCCGGTTTGCCGCATGCGGTGCGTGCATACCATGTGAACATTACGTATCGCGTAGGATCTTGCTGTCGTCGTAGCTGATGCTACTAAAGATCTGGACCTGAGCTGACATGAAACCCCATTGACAGTGAATACCGGTTCCGTCTCGTGCATATGCAGATAGACTTATCAGACTTCTATCGAAGCCTGGTGCTATAAACCTGGTCAGCTGATTGCATTGCGGAATAATTAGGGCCGTCCTCGCAGGCTCCCATGTCCCCCACTGCCCCATGCCCAATACTGCCTCGTGGCCACGACTCTTATCTAGCCAACGATGAGAACGCTATAACATGTCGGTTAGCACGATCCTTCAGCCCCCGACTGTTTAGCAAGGCATATCCGCTTATTCCCAACGGCTACCGTGGTAGTCTTTCAAGTTAAACTTCCTTATTGACCTCGGGAGCTAACAAGCTGATCCAAAACATTAGACAGGTCAATTGAGATGGCCGAACCTGGAAAGAATCCAAGGATCACGTATCGGTTCCTCGTCACTTGGCAGGTTAATTCCTCCTCTAGACCGTGCCAAGCCAGGCCGGCGAATAGAATTACACCGCCGCGCCTGCTGCACGACCTGGAGGGCCCATATGAAAGCAACAACGGATAGACAGGATTTCAATGTATACAGATTGAAGCTGCGGAAAGATGCCTAAAGTGTCAGAGAAAGTGAAAATAACAGATTGTACCCTATAGGGTAAAATTGAAGAGCGCGATGCAGTATCCTAACCTCCAAGATTTTAGGTGATGGAGTATCGAGCACAGACCACACACTCTGTAATGGCTTAATCAACTTTGCCTTTTTGCAGTGCACCTACTCCGTAGGTTGCCTCAATCAGAAGTGCACGAAGGAGGGTGATGTAGAAGGCTTCATACCTACTTAGTACACGCTGTCATCACACAACCTGCCTCCTATTGTGCATTGCTTCGTAAAACGACGACAATAGCACATTCAGTTTCCAAATCTAGCTGCCCCCTTCTAGCAAGCAGAACCTGCCCTCACGTCTTGGGCCTTCCTAGTCTGTCGTTAGATTGTCTCGACAACTTCATCTTACAGAGATCGCGGGAATTCTGGCCCCGCGAATCCCAGCTTGAATGATGTCCTCCATATTTTCCCTCTTGCCGGACATTCTGCCGATGATTATACCCTCGGCGGTTGAGGTCACCAAAGCCTCCGATTTGGAGGCTCAGAGGGCCGGCAAGGACTCGGCGATGATCCGGCAGGGTGCCGTGGTCGGCAAGAGTGATAAGATGTGTGCAACCGGTAAGCTACCATTCCTGGATATGCCTTAATCCTCTTTCACGGATCGTCGGCGTCCTACCTCCTATCTCATATGTGCTCAGACTGGAATCTCTAGTGCTCATCGCTAAGGCTCGCTGCTCTTCAGCAGTACATCACCACGGCGAGCAAGGTTGGTCCCCATCAAAGCGCAGCGAGCGGTCATGGGTGAAGTGGGGACTGACTTAGCTTTGCCCAGAAACCATCATATACGCAGCATCTGGAAAGGGCGTACTAGTTACTAATCCCGAAGACGATACGGAAAAGCTTAAGCGGCATGAGCTCTCTGCAGGCGACTTCGCTTTCGTCCCGCCTTGGACAGAGCACCAAGAAATCAACGAGACGAACGAAGATGTCGTCTGGATTCTGATCCGCAGTGGACCCCAGCCGGTAGTTGTCTACTTGACAGATTGGGGAGGTAGCGAGGCAAAGGCCGACTGAGGCGAGCAACTTGCATATGCCACCCTATCCCTGCGTTCTATCTCCAAAATCTATTGCGTCCCTAAAACACGGGGTCACAAATCACGCCATGCCCGATACAGGACACGTGCAACAATCTTTGTTGACGGCAATGTAGCTCAATTCAGGTAGTCTATTTGTCACAGTATCGTTGAAGGACGCTGCATAGCCGTTGACGACTCTCCTTCACATCAAAGACCTGCGCATGATCCAATCCTGGAAACCACAATAACTCGATTCCGTCTTCTGTCAAGTGGCCGCCGCCCAGATTCCTGTGCGAAGTTGTTTTCCCTGGATTGTTGTGCTTGAACATTGTGCTCGTCAGGCGCCACTCATCGTCCCCTGCTAGATACTGAGCTACGCTCAAAGTATCGACGATAAGGTCGTATTCTGCAACAGCGACGGCCACCCTCCGTTTCCGCTTAGCGGTGCTCGAACCGGAAACCAATCCATTGGCTCTAGCAGGCTCTCGCGTGGCATTAACCAAGTCCTCTTTCCAGACGATGTTCTCCTTCCAGAAGAAATGCCGAGCGAGGCAGTGGGCCACACCAGGGTCCATGCTGGCGAAGTACCACAGCAGCCACTCGTTTGCCCTTCTCGGCTTCCGTCTCGTAAAGTTGTATGCGACGTTTGGAAGGTGCAACAGTATGGTAACGGGATCGATAAGAACAGCCGATTCGATACGTGGACCTAATGTCTCGGACTGAAACATATGGGTTGCCAAGACCGATCCGTATGAATGCGACGCTAGTACAAAGTTATCCCACCCGTGTGATGCTAGGATGGCCGTCACCTGCCTCAGAAAGTCGGCCTTGGGCAGAGGCGCACCCGTCAGGCGAGATGATACTGGAAGGTACTCGACCGCCATGATACCGATTTGTTCGTCTCCACGTGCCCTCTCGTTAAGACCGGATAAGAACTGCACGTACGCCCACAACCCGACGCCAATGCCGTGTAGGAACACCACCGGCAGCTTGTCCTTTGCGGTATGCGGTTGGTACCAGTAGCTTAGGTCTGGTGATGCTGAGCGTCGGCTCGCAATCAGGTTCTGTAGGCGATGCGGGATCACGGAGAGGACTCTCGACCTCGGCTGGGCATGATATTCGAAGCCGCTCAGGGCCAGCTGGCAGTGCGTCAGAGCGTCGACCACGCCAATGATGAGGTACCAGACCACGCTCCTGTATCGGGTCTCCACTTCGTCTAGTGTCAATCTGAGGCCTTCCGCTCTGCCTCTGCCGGGCTCTAGTTTCCGGCCAAGGCTATGCTCGACCAAGACGACGTACTCGTCCAGCTCGGCATCATCTTCTTCCGATTCCAAGCCCGGTCCCCTGTCGAAAAATGCCCATAGAAGGAAGTCGCGCAGGTTCTCGCGTCGGATCTCTGATCTGTCCGCGCCAAGAAACCACATCTGCAAATACTGCTCGGTGTCGGGCATGTACGCGAGACACCGCTTGATGAATGCCTTGCGTTCGGCGCGCGACAGAGGCGGCGGATGGTTGGTTTCCTCTTTCAGCCGCCTGTTATACGGGATGTAGATGAATACAGCGTATAGGAGGTCCGCGAGCGAGTACCCGAGCAGGAACTTGCTGATTGGGTGGGACAGAGCCGGAGGCCCCCGAAAAGCAACCAGGGCAGCCACACATGACAGGCAGATTGGCGTCGTGTATTGAAGCAGGAAGATACAGACTCGTATGAATATGTACTCCGAGAAGGAATTACCGATCATGACTACCGTCTAGGACCTATAGGGTAAACCGCAGGAAAAAAATTAAGGCTATCTGTTCGCCGTGCCAGTGTGTACCCAACGACTATAATGCCACAAAATTGTCGCGTGCTCTGTGCTACTCAACATGCAGTTATATTAGATGTCTATCGCGTAACCGCTTATCCTGTATAGTCAAACTGCCAAAAGGAGGAGGCAAAGGTCGAGGCACAGCATGCGCATGTAAAGCTTGTCTAGTACTTCGCACTACCTACCGAGGCTCCTGCGAGTTGTGCTTCGTAGCTTGTGACATCATACGAAACATGTGGCTACGCATGTGTGGCTAGGCCTATGTGGCTAGTGCTATACCCTCCCCAGCACTCCGTGGACCCCGTGATACAGTATCGAAAAGTTCAACTTCATCTAGTTTCCAAGAAAGGTTTCCTAAAACGATCTTATTTGGAGCCCAATGGCTAATGCGGAGAAGCGTACTCTTGTACTTCCAAGTACAGTTATTTCCTCATTACCCTCTCCCAAGCATCCTACTGCAGTTGCACGTCTTGTACATGGTGATGGACCTGTTGCTGACTTGCATTCATCCGGATATCCTCACCTGCACAGAGACAGCTGAAAGCCCAACAACATAAGACTGCTGGTAACAACCCAGCATGACTTCTGCATCAATATCTTCCCCTTATATGTAATACATCATGATCAATCTTGTTTGTTAAGGGTCGGGACCCGTTTCTGATGCGGCGACGGAGAATTGAACTTTGGGCCTTAAATTGCCTATCACCTTCAGTTACTACATACTTACTTAGAGGACAGCCTGGAGGACTCTCCAGCTACATAGTATTATAATGATCATTTCCCCGGCTACACCGTGGCCCCGTCTTACGTATCCGCAACCCTTAAAACTTGATAGTTATATCCAGCCCTCGTGATGACCAGCGAACACTAGGACGGCGGGAGCTCGATATAGATCTGAAAACGCGTCAGGGTCAATGTCACTCATTGGATATAGGTTTAAACTTTCCAGAATTGTCTCGTATTGCATGGAATCGGCCATCTCCAGGCGTTTATACATCCGCCTCAACACGGCATGTCGAGTATCATGCATAGCTTGGATTTATGGTTGTCGTTCTCAGTAATAATGGTTGCAGCATACGAAAGGCTAATTGTTGACTCCCAAAACCTCATCATCTCTTTACTACCGAGAGGCATAAGGTTTTCTACGCATGCGCACAGGAATTCATAAAGAGTCCTTATTCCTAGAAACTCGAGCATCTCCCTTTCGAATTCCTTTCAAGTTTACCAGCTTCCCATCACTCGTTCCCGCAGACCACGTCGCGTTCTTATCTTATTGCACTCGTCTCGTGGAGTCCATGCAGGACTAGGAGTATGAGAAAACAAGTACAATTTCATTCACAAATCGCGCCCTGTATCGACCAACTGGCTAGTCTCGCCGAACATGGCCAACCAGGCTCGCAACCAGCACAGTGTCACCATCCCGAGGAAGCCATCCGAGGACCAATGAAGCAGCTTCAGACGGCTCTTCAGGCGGGAAGATCAGCAATAAGTGTTCAGACCCGTCACTCATCGATGATCTGAGGAACCCATTGAATCTGGAGAATCCCCTCGGTCCGCACAACCCCTTCGACATGTACACTAAGCGCAACCGCGAGGCCGGGGTTTCCGTCAGCATTATATGCGTCGTGGCTATTCTCTGTTTCTTCTCGCTTATATTCATTGCATCCTACCGAAAACCGCCCACGCTCCAAAAGCTCAGGGCTAGGTTCTGTGAGCGCCTCGTCGACGCGTCCCTAGCTGTTGTCCAAGCCCTTGAGATCAGAAATGCCTGGAAGAAGCGTTCATCCGCTAGCGAGCAGCTAACAGACGTCCCCGCGACCCCCACGATCTTTTCGAAACCTCGTTAGTACGAAAAAAGGACAAGCAGGCAATAAGGAGATAGCAAGCAGCCACGACCAAAAGGGGCATGCCTCGCCGACTATCTGGTCTATCGCCCATCTCGACGCGAACAATCCACACTTCTTCTCTACCTCAGAGACAGAGTGGACGCCCGAGCACTTTCCTCCAGCCATCGGCAATGGGGCGGGTAGTAGCGGGCAACAATAAGCAGTGCATCCTTGCGTTTGCCTTTATTCGGTCCAGCGTTCGGAGTTGAGAGGGTGGGTGCATGGCTAAGGTCAAGGTTTCGGTCTGAGGTTCACTTGTTATGACCTTGTCCACCGTAACAGCTCCAAGCGTATATACAGCTGTAAGCACCAGAATGATTGCCACAATTGCGATCATTCCACTGATCTTTTGCCCTGGTGGCGCTATGGCTATGGTGCAGCCGTAACATCACTGCAGCTGGTTTCCCGATCAACTGAGATAATTACGCTCGGAACTTTGAGTTTGAAGTCAAGTCTGCGCGAAAACGCGGTTGTAGACAAACCAGGCATCGTGGGATCTGACATTTAAATAAAGAAGGATCCAGTATCTAAGCACACGATCGAACCCATGGAGCAATGTAGATTGTGTAATTATGACGAGGCTAGGACTTGCAATGGGTACCCATCATTACTCACGGATGATACTTTCAATTATAAATAGATAATAAACGTCTGTAGCCATTACAAAATTACTTTTATAATAATTCTTTCTAGGAAACCGTAAGTATTAAGCTTTTATGACGTGTAAATTTAGGGCGTGGGTGGAGATGGGTACCCATTGCAAGCCCTAAACGAGGCCGGCGACTGCCCCCATGAAAATCGAGTCTATCGACCACTTCTTCGTCTTGAAATACGTGATACATGCCCATGTCAGGGCGCCTGTCGAAGAACATAGGTTTGTCACTCATAGGACCATGATCAACTGGAAGTTTGGGGCCAGGGTCGTCCCAGCGGCGAGGGCTAACCAGGAACCTCATATGATCATGAGCGCGATTAGCTGGGAAAATGAGTTGCTAGGTCGGTGAAGGCGAAAGAGAGTGGGTGTTCGCTTCTCAGAACCCCGGGATCTGAAAAGAGGATAACAGAGAGAGGCTGATCGATGAAGCGGAAGAGGCAGAACAGACGTGAACTGGTGTGCCAATACCAGTAAGTCATCACGAAGATATATGACATTCCGGATCATAGGTGTCTTGCAGAGAGAAAATATGACGCACCTCCGGCAAGGTCCAAGGCTCCTAGGTAATCTCCTAGAAAGCCGCCATCCCAAACTATATAGGCGAACGGTAGTAAACGAACGTGGACCAGAGCTATCAACCCCTTACGCCAAGGAAGTGCCCTTACAAACATTTAGGCCCGCAACTTACGAAAATAACTGGATAACAGGAAGCAATCTCCCTCTCTCACAGAAACCTCCTACGGCAATGGCACACACGGTTGCTTCAAAGACGAGCTAGAACTCGCTGAACAAAGATCGCAGGTATTGTGCCGACCGGTTCCGATAGTACACCAATTTGCAAGGCATACTTGAAGCCACCAAATTCCCACCCCCTTCGCCATATGCCAACGTGTATCCGATCATGAGCCACTGAATGGAACACGTTGCGATAGCGAGAACTGCTGGTACTGCCGAAGCTAGCATATTGCGCCGTCAGGACGAACCTCCGTAAGCAATTCCAACCTAGATTGCGTGCCGGGTCAACTGGGTGTTACAGAATAAGTCAGACACCCAGTGTTACGACCCGACAAGCTCCGGTCTCAAGAAACGGTCAGGCAGGAACACACGGACCACCTCCCGGGTCACGTGACGATAATCACTGCCAAGCCAGTGATTATCAGTGATCAAAAGTAATCCTAAATAATCAAGCCAAAAAGGAGAAAGATATATACGCTTATTAATTCCATAATTTAAATAGTTTTAATTTGTAATATTTATTAATAATAATTTATTACCCAAATACCCTTGGTATTACGAAACGTAATACGTTATTATATTTATTATTTAGATTTTTACGATATTTCTATTAACATAAACCCGTTAACTTAAGATTTAATAATTAATTAAACCGTTTAATTCGTTATACGTTATAAGTTTTTATTTAGTAATACCGTTAAACTTTAAGTAATATTTAACATTATTAAAATATCGACCAATATTTAGGAAACTTTTACTTAATAACTTTAGGTTCAAATTCGGAAATTAAAAAAAAAAAGTTCGACAACTTAGGGTTACGCCATTTATCTAACTTTCTTTAGTTCGTATAAAGCTAAAAAAACCAGAACCTTACGATAAAAAAAATAATCCTTAAATTTTCTTAACTTAGGTATAAATTTATTTTTACTTTTTAAATCTTAATAATTTAGCGGATATAGTTTTAATAATAGAAATATGTTTAACAGAAAATATAATTAATTAATTTAAACCCATTATAAAAATTTCCTGGAAATAAAACAAATAAATAAATAAATTTTATTAATAAAATCTTTTTAATTTATATTAATTTCGAAAATAAAATATATAATAGTTTCGGTAATCCGAATAAAAAATAATTAACGGCGTAATAATTTTTATAATTCCGATAAAAAGGATTTACGTTTAAATATATTGTAATATTTAAAAGTTTTATAATTAAAGCAGGGTAAAAAAACGATAAAGTTAATATTTTTATCGATATATTTTATAAAAAATTAAAAGATAATATAAAAAATAAAATTATATGGATTAAACAATTAATTACTTTAAATCGGTATATCGTAAAAATATTTAAAATTAATAATTAATAATTTGAAAAACGATAAAAAAATTAATATATTTTATATTCGGGATATAATAAATTTAATTAAAGGTAAAAAAAATACATTTTTTATTTTTTACGAAATAATATTAAGATTTATAGAATTCGGCGTTACTTATAAATAAAATTAAAGCCAGATTAAATATTTTATTTACGGCAAAATAAGATATAAAGCTTATAAATATAAAAAACTTAAAAAATTACAATAAAATAATTAAAATTTTATATTAAAAAAATTTAAAAATAATTAAGGAAATAATAATAAACTTATTAATATAATTTAAGTTAAATAAATATCAGGTTTACCATAAAATTTTTAATAAAAAATGTAAAAAATTAAAAAGTTAATTCGATAAATATTATAAATATAATAAAAAGCATTATAAGGATAATTATATAAATACCGGAATTAAACAAAAAAGTTTTGCCTCGGAATACCTAATTAATATAGTAAAATATATATTATATATTGTCGATGACGAAAATATCCTAATTACAAAAAATGGAAATAATATATTAACGTATAAATAATTTATAGATATTATAAAAAATTTGATTTTTTAAATCGTACCGGATATAATAAAAATAATAAATAATAATATCGACAATTTCGAATTATAACTTTAAAAATTATTTAATAATTGGCCGAAACCGAAAATTAATTTAAAAAAAATAATATTTATAAATTTTTTATTCTTATTATTATGGATAATATAATTATTAAACGAAAAAAAATTAATTTAAGGTATAGTAAAAAAATATTATTAGATAATTATTACGGATTTTTATTTTTAATTAATATTTATTATAGATTTTAAAAAAAAGTTATTAAAAAATACGTTAATTTATAAAAGATATCTGGAATAATAATTAAAACGACACATAATAAAATATATTTATAAATATAAGAAAACATTTTATTTGATAAAAAAATTACAAAAAAATTAAAAATAATTAATACGGTTTAAAAAAACAATATGGCGACAATAATAATAAATATAATAACTTATTATATTAAACGAAAAAATATAAATAAGGTTTAATAAATTCGAATAAAATTTTAAAAAAAAATTTTATAAAAAAGTTGTAAAATAATAAAACCTAAAGAAATTAAAGGAAATTACTAAAAAAAGTTTTAAACGTAACCATAAAAAATGTTAACTATTTTATTATATTAAAAATATAAATCGAAATATATTAATATATCGTAATAGTAAATTACGGAATTTTAAGTAAAAATTATATTAACTCGGATATAATTAATAAATTTAAATTATTATAAAAATATAAATTAAAAGCTTATATAATAATAAATGCCGAAAATTAAGAATTCGTTTACGATAACGGAAAAATTATATGCGAAATTAATTACTTTAAAATTTTTATTAAAAAATAATATTAAATAATTAACTTTAATATTGTTCTATTCGGAAATTACGATATAATTTTAAAATTATGATAAATATGTTAATACAGAATTTTGATTAACGGTAAAATTAATTAAGTAAAATTGGTTTTACTTTTTATTAATAAATAAAAAATAAAAAATAACCTTTCAATATTTAATTAATTAACAGTAATAAAAATAAATATAAAAATATAATAAATACCTTATTATTTAAATAAATAAAATATAAAAAGTTTTTTTAAAAAAATTATAATATATTATTATTATTATTAAAACAAAATTAAAATAATTAAATAACGATTTGAAATAATAAAAATAATAATTTAAGGAATAAAAAACTTTAATTAATATATTATCGTAATATTATAAATACGAATAACTTTTTAAAAAAATTTCCATATGAAATTATTAAACCATAACGAATAAAATTATAAAATAATTTTTAAAAATGATTTATAATAAAATTTTACCTTATTTATAATTTTAACGGAAACGAATTACGTATTTTAAAAAAATATTTGGAAAATCGGTTATAAATAAAATAAATTTAATTTTCGAAATTACCGGCAAAATATCCGATATTCTTTATATTTAAAATAAATAAAAAATTATAATTTATAATTAATTATTAATAATTAAATAATGTTATTATTAAGAATTAAATATTATTATTTTTAATTACGAAAATAAAACATTAATTTTATGAAATTAAATAATTTATAGTATTTGACTTTAAAAATAAATATAATTTTATTAAAATTTTTAAAAAAATATAATTTTTAAAACGAAATACGAATTATTTAAGTATTTGATTATATTAATAAGATTTATAAATATATTAATAATTTTTTAGCGAACAATAAAATACGTATTATAAGAATATCTTAATATTTTTGTTATTTATTATTTTAGCGATATTTTTATCTTTTTAAAAACAGAAAAAATATATATAAAATACGTTTATAACATTTTTTAAATTTTATAAAACGTAAAATTATTTATTTACGTAAAAGAAATTAATTCCATATATAAAAAATAAAATATTTAAAATATATTATTATTTTAAAATATATTAAAATAAATTTTAAAAAATCTTTATAATTATAAAATAATAAATATTTTTTAATTCGTTAATTATTATAAAAAATATATTTCAAATTGTAATAAAATAATTATATTTTTAACGAATTTTATTAAAAAAAATTAAATAAACCTTAAATATAAAAAAGATATTTTAAAATATTAAGAATATAATTATTAACGAATTAATATTAATTATGTATAATTTATATTACTTTATTAAATTAAAAACAGATATTTCGGATTACGTATTAAACGTAATAATTAAATAATAAGATAATTAAGGCAAATTATACCTTATTATATTTTTTTCGTATAAATTAAAAAAAACCGAATTTAATTACGATATTTTAAATTAAAAATTTATAATTATTATTATGGTATTTCGGAAATTTAAATATTTTTAAAAAGAAATTTATATTAAGTTAAAATTTATATAAATTATTAAAATTTTACTGAATTTATAATAATTAAAAAATTTATAAAATAATAATTAAAATAAGTAAAAAAATTGGCGAATTTCGATTTCGTTATTATTTATAAAAAAATTTAAAAAATAATAAAATAAATATTTTAATTAAATAATTAAATTTCGAAAACAAATAATTAAAATGAATTATATAATTTTTGATATTATTATAAAAAATATTATGTTTACGATAAATTATAACGATTCGGGCAATACTTAATAATATATATTAGGAAATTTAATAATATAATAATAATTTTTCAATAAATCAAAAAACGGATAAAATATAAATTTCAAAAGAATATTAGAAAAATTTAATACGAAAAATATATAAATATTAATTACATAAATATTTAAAAATTTATAAAATCTTAAAAAAACTTTAACGTATATATTTTTTATTAGAATAAAATTAATAATATAAAAATTATATAACAATAAAATATTTACGTTAAAATAAAGGTTCGACAACATACGCTATACGGAAAATTATAATTATTATTAATTACAAAACGATTATAATATTTAATTATATTTAATTTTATTATTAAATTTTGTATATTAAACAATTTAATTATAAAAATATATTACGATAATATTTTCGTAATTATCGATTAATTTATGGAATTCTTTTATTTTTCATTATATTATAAGGATATAAATGTTAAATAATTGGCATATTTTTTAAAATATATTTTTAATATATACGAATTATTAATAAAAATTATGTCAAATAAAAAATTAATATATATATTTAAATTTTAGGAAAATTTAATAACATAAATTAAATTAAATTATAAATTATTCAATATATTTAAACTTTGAATAAATAAACAAATAAACAAACAAATTAAATTTTAAAATTTTATTTATAATATTATATTAATTATAAACAAAATAATTAAGTTAAAAAATTACCGATTATTAAATTAATTTATAATATTAGTTATTAAGAAAATATTAAAATAATACTTATAAACGTAAATTTTAATTTTATGTCAAAACTTTATAAAATAATGTACGACGATAATCTAATTAATATTAAAATAATTTTTACGTTAAAATACTTACGATAATTATATTAAAAAATAAAAATAAAATTTATATAAAAATAAATAAATAAATATTATAACCAGAAAAAATTAAAAGAAATTAATTTTCGAAAAAAAGAAAATAATTTTTTTGTTATAAAAAATATTTAAATAAAGCAACTTAGTAAAAAATTCGATTTTAAATATATTAGTTTATATAAAATCGTTAAAAATTTTTAAAAAATAATTATTAATTAAAAATTTTATTAAAAGTTAAACTTTACTTAATTTTTTATATTTTTCTATTCGAATTAACAATAAATATAATTAAGGTATATACGGTATAAAATAACGTAAAAATAAAAAACGAATAGATATATGAAATAAAAAAGATTTTCGATATGCGAAAATAAAATAAACATATTTAATATTTAATTAAATAAAAAAAGTACCCAAATTCCAAAAATATCTGGGAATTCGCCAAAAACCTTATTAACGCCTAATATCTATTAAAAAAATTTTATTAATAATAACGGGCGCGTCCTAATTAATAATTAATTAGTTAATAACCGGGATATCGGATTAATCGATTATAGCTTACGCCGACGTAATAATTGTAACGGCAGTTTTTAATTACTTTTATTTTTGATATTTTTATTTTTTAACTTCTTTAATAATTAAAACTTACGTTATATTATAATAACGGTTTTCGAACGAATTAACGTTTTTTATTTATGTAAACGAATAAAATAAAAAAAACCTTATTTATTTTTTCTTAATATTTGTATTAAGCTTTAAAGTAGAGCCGTTAAAACTTTAATAATTATTTTTCGGTAAGTATTTTTTTACGTTCCAAACGTTAATATTTATAACGAATATTTTGTAAAGAAAAAATAAGTACGCCGGTATTATCATAAAATCGGTTTCGATTAATATATTCCTTATATCTTAAAATATTTTTTATTATTTTATACCTTATATTTTTTAAAAAATAATAAAAGTAAAGCATAACTTCGTAATTAAATTCGTTAAAGGCTTTTATAAGATTAATATGACGAACGGTAAAAAAACGAGAAATGTAACGAATTTTAAAAATATAAGACAATATAATTAATAACAAAAAAAAGGATATTTATTAAACGAAGAAAAAAGGGAAAAAAAAACTTAAAAGCAAAATTTGAAAAAGGAGGAAATCGTATTACGATTTAATAAGTTTCGGTTTCAAAAAATAATCAGGTAAAAACATACGGATTACCTTCCGGGTTATGTAACGGTAATCATTATTAAACCAATAATTATCAGTAATTAAAAGTAATTTTAAGTAATTGTAATTATTATTAACGGCGTAATTATAAGTAATTAAGCCAAAAAAGAAAAAGATATATACGTTTATTAATTTCATAATTTAAATAACTTTAATTTACAATACTTATTAATAATAATTCGTTACCTAAATACCTTTGGTATTACGAAACGTAATACGTTATTATATTTATTACTCAAATTCCCACGATACTCCTGCTAACATAAACCCGTCGACTTAAGGTTTAATAATTGGTTAAACCGCCTAGCTCGTCACACTCAGGTCACGCACCACCCCCTTTATGCGCCACCACTATTTTTGTCTTTAAAAATCAAAGAAATTTGATAAAAATAAAAAGATTTATTATATAAGTATTTTAAGAAAAATAATTTATAAAAATATGAATTTTATTTTATTTCATATAATAAAAAGCTAGATATTATATATTATTTAAATTAAGAAATATTTATATAAAAGGTTAAATATAATATATAAAATTATTAAAACATAAAATTTGTAAAATTTAAATAATAAATTTTGAAACACAGTTAGGGGTTTTGTTTTAATATTATATATTAAAAATAAAAAAAATTAAATTCGAAATTACAGGTTAAAAGTATTCAAGTTTTGCTAAGCCCCATACAAATTCCCTATACAAATTCCGACATAACGCCAAAACCACTACAAAAGAACAAAAAAACTTTTAACAAATTAACAAAAAATATTTACAAACCGTTTTTTATACGAACTAAAATTTTAATAACTAGATTTATAATTTTAAAATCCGCTTTTAAATATATATATAATTGGCTGACTTATTAAAGCTTTTTAAAATAAAGTAACTTTTAACAAATATGTTAATATTTTCTATGAAGCTATGTTAATTTGGTACATTTTTTATTTTGATCGTAAAATATACGATATGAACGTTAATTTAACGTTATAAAATTATTGTTATTTGTTAATTATATAAAATATATTGTTATTTTGTTTTTCTTTTTTTAAATATTGTTTTTGTTAATTAGTTATAAATATACGGGTTTCCGGATTTTGTATGGGAAACCCCCGGCGCGTGAAGGGGGTGGCGCGTGACCTGGGTGTCTGACTTAATAGTGCATATAAGCGTGAATTGGACTTACGGTTGGTAATACGGTCCAGCAGAATACAGTACAAGTTACCACAAACAGAGTATCAACCTTATCGCACTCTTTCCACGCCTTTAAAACCCCTAGAGGCATTGATGTTCAATCAGAGTTGTTGGAGATAGTTCTGTAGCTATGCTCTGCTTGACTCAGGATGTGAAGTCAGGTTATACACAAAACCTTCAAATGAGTCGATCTTGAGGTGAAGAGAGAATGTAAGCCCAGGCCGCCAAAGACCCTCATATGAACCTTATATTAAGAAGCATTCTTATCTCTGGGTAAATGCAAGCCATACAGCCAAGGCCAACAACCCAGACCTAACTACGAGCCACGTCTCTATCTGGCCTCGCTCCTGTAATGTATTGTAGCTGTTTGATCGAGGAGTTAAGCCCAATTGCGTCCAATGCAATACGCCTTCTCTACATCGTCGCTGCCAATAGTATGTTCCACTTAGGCTTGTGGCGTTGGCCCAATTGATATCATCAAAATTGCCGGTTCTAGGTCGTTAAGCTGGAAGAGCAGGAGAAGAGGGAAGGCACCATTCCGTCACAGCAGCACAAGCCCCTTTTTCGATTAGGAATAATTTACTCGCATAATCCGTTCTACTTAGGGAAATCCCACGGTAGGGACCCGAACGTAGGTTTCCGGCTCCGTGAGCCTTTCTTCATCCACCAGGAGTATAACTGGTAGAAGTTTCTGTAAGACGTGATAATCTGACGGCTATTATATCCATTTGAATCCGTCTTACCTGTGCACATCAGCTCAGAGCTGGGCACAAATCCCACTCCAAGCACCATATCTTATGCCTCTCTCACAGCACATGAAGGGGTTCCGTACTGTTTGACTTCCGCCCGGCCATAGAAATATTATGGTGTCGATCAGACAGAATCAAAGGATATAAGAGGTACGTTTGACCCCTGAGCTTAAGCAGAAGGATAAAGGAAGAAGCATGTGATGAGGTTCCGCAGGGGGTAAAGCAGGCGACCTTACCTGACCGCTCAAATCAGCTGGGAGAGTCCGAAGCATGCGTTCGTAACCGACAACCCGACACAGATCCGACAGGCAAATGAGGCGGCCGTGCTCCATCTGGTCTAGACAGTCCTCCGTGTGTTCTGCGCCCAAGCAATTAGTAACCCCCGGCCGGGTTGGAGACCACCTAAGCGAACGGAGGTGCTATAGACTGAACGTTGGCTAGATCGGACTTTGCTCAAATGAACGTATCGAATAATGCTCGCATGAAGCGAACGCAGACGTTGTGTGAAGCTCTATGTAAAAATCCTGTTTCAAGCGGCTGGGATGATAGGATTGATATGGGTAGATAGGCCAAGGGTAACCCGCAATACCCATTGGACAAATAGAACGTGCAATGTCAAGTGAAAATGAAGACGATCATTCGCACTTATCATTAATCTCGGTATTTGGCATGCCACTTTATCTCACTTGATTATTCCGGCATCATACTTCATCAATAGTCAACCCGTAGCCTTGGGAACGGAATTCGTCATATTGGTGATTGGCACATCATAACTCATTGAGAATGAGCTAACAGACGTAGCACATGCGGTCAACACCTCCGTTTCCCGGGGCCGTGAGCTGCCGCCATTGATACTGGGTTTGACGCCGCTTCCCTCTGGCAGGATAGTGTGGCATAGTTGAATAGCTCAGTCGTGGTGTTGTGGACCGCCCAATCAGTGTCGACTCCTCTAGTCAAACGCATAAGGTAAAAAGGAGGATACAAACATGTTGAACGGGGCGAAGAACTGACATCGCGGCAATTAATGCTCATGCTGTAACCAGGCAGTAACAAGCGGCGCCTGATTTGGCCAACCTAGCTCATTGAAAGTAGGTAGGCTATTACTGGGCTGTGCATCGATGGGAGCAGGGTCAGCCGGAGAGTCCCCAGCGGCGATGTTTAGGTCGACAGTTTCGCAGCACTGGAGCCTATGGACTAGGCGAGCGATAGCAGAGAATCTCATGGTAAATGATCGCCCGCAGGGTAAGAGGATTGCGCCTTTAACACAAAAAGTCGCTAACATTAAAGAGAGAAGTAACCTGAAGGGCTAGGAGAAGATGTTCTGGAATGTACCGGACTCGGAGAACTTATCGGTGGTGGAACTCTGTACTCCTGCAAAATTGGCTTGTTCGAGTGGGTACTACTCTTGCAATCGTGAAGCCAAAATTATTCCTGGATAGGTACAAGAGCAAATCGATTATACGATTGCTAGTGAATGCAATGCCTTGGATCCCGTAATTAGCAGCTTGAGGATCAAAGGGCCCCTCTCCCGGCTCGTAGGGATGGTGCACGTAAGCAAGCTAAGCTTTTCAACAACCTGGGAAACGAATGTCGACCCGTAATTCTGGATGATCGGTTTCTAGTGATAGCCGCTTTCTGTCTTATCCCTGAGGTTGACCGTATGAAACGAGGTCGTCTGGACATATGTTAACGCCCATTGACCAATAACGCATATCTCCCTCCCAGAAGGACTACACGGGTGCTGTAGCCCGCAGCAGCGCAACGTGTTTAGGGCGATAGAAATAGGTGAAGTGCATGATCAACATACACTGACTTACCCAGTAAAGCCGCCGACCTTGCTTTCCATACATGCTTATGAGCTACGTAAGGCGGTAGGTATGTTTTCAGAACTCCGCCGATTACGAGGGCCAATATAGCTATTTCTATTCAAGCGGCTTATGTGCATTTCCTCGCTCGGTGAACTGGCACTGGATTAAACGAATGAAAGCAAACAAACATGCTGTTCACGGGTGGCGGCAGTCGATTCAATCGGGCTTGCCTCCGGAGAAGACAGAAAGGGCACGATAGAGAAATTCTGAAATGGTGCTCGATTGGAAAACTTCTTTCAAGTCTCCAGCCAATATTTAGCTTGTATATACTCTACCTACGCAGGTAGGTCTTCGATTTTCGAAGCTGGACTGACGATTCGGCCATACGGGGTTGAGAATGTAGAGATTTACATATCATGCCAAGTCGGAGATGACGGCATCCGCTAAGTTTAGCTGAACTACTTGAAAGGAAACAATTCATGTACCTCGAAAGCTCCGTTGCTAGGCTGAGATGGTTATTTATCTCTGCACGTGCTCGGAATCTGAATGGATTAGGAAGGCAAAGGTGAAGTCCCTAGTCGAGGCACAAATACTAAGATGGAGAGTCAAGATCTGGAGGGCCAATCAATAGGGGCGCCGGCATTAGACCAACAGTAGCTTGAAGGGCTGGTGGGTACTACATTATCGTGTGGGTTAGTGGGGGAGACACTCAAAATCATCACGTATACCCCGTTTTTTCTCGCTGCCTTGGTCAATTGCCAGACTTTGGTGCACAAAAGCAGCCATATTCATATCCCTTACCGGCACTGTAGTACACTATCCCGACTGGTCACCCTATTGATCTGGTTATACCTAGCAGTAAAAGCAGCGGCGCCAAGGCGACCCATACAGAATGCGAGGAGAAAGAAAGCAGACTTAATATCCTGTATTTGCGTGCATGCCGAGAACTCCACTGGTGTGGCCCCTCGGCTCTACGACCTACTCCTTATGGGCAGACGAGCCAATCCGCGCAAGTTCATTGACCACGACCCTGCCAAGGCTAGATGATATCCAAAAAGTGAACCACTCAGCGCCCATGGATCGTTCGGGATTCCCAGATTGGGTAAGCTTGGCATTCTCTGTCCAACATCCTGACCTGCTATACCAAATAATATGCGAGCCTCGGTCACGCCAGGCGACCTTGCCTTCTTCAGTCGGAACGCCGGCCGGCGCATACATAAATACAGTCCCTCTCCAAGGTAAGACGAGACAGGCTCATATGTGCTCCCCCTCGATGTGATTTCGCCGCCCCTTTGCGATCCACGGTCACCATGAGAGCCGCGGTTTATTCCCTGCGCTCCAGCGCGGCTGCTCTTCTGCTTGCGCCCGTCGCCCTGGCCCAGTCCATAGCCGAGATCAATGGTCCGAAATTCTTGTCGCCGTATAACGGCCAAATTGTTAATGTCTCCGGCTTGGTTACCGCCCGCCACGATAGCGGGTTCTGGATTCGGTCGCAAGAACCTGACGATGACCCCAGAACGTCTGAGTCCATCTACATCTACGGTTCTAATCTTGGCAACTTGACCACGGGCGACATCGTGTCCTTGAGCGGCAGTGTCCAGGAGTACCGCTCAAATAAAAACTATAACTACCTTGCAGAGATCACCCGTCCCCGCGACATCACGATACTCTCGAGCGGGAATCCCGTTGCGGCCCTCGAGATCGGCAAGGACACGACGGACCCGCCAACTGATGACTTCTCTTCTCTTGACTTTGGTGGTATCTTTGGTGTGCCGAATGATGTGAACAGGGTTTCGGGCGCCGATCCCGAGCTTCAACCGGACAAGTTTGGTATTGATTTCTGGGAGAGCTTGCTCGGTGAACTCGTCACTATTAAGAATCCCCGGGCTATCGCCAAGCCGAACCAGTACGGTGATACCTGGGTGGTTGGTGAATGGCCCGTAACCGGTCTGAACAAACGGGGTGGTTTGACGATGCGTTCGGGGGATGCCAATCCTGAAGCGATCATTATCGGCACTCCTTTGGATGGCACGCGCAATCCAAAGGACGGCAGGCTCGGCGATGAACTCGAGGATATCACCGGAGTCGTCTACCAAGCCTTCGGGTTCTATCGTATTTTGCCGACTACCGCTCTTGTAGTCAAGAAGCCCTCGCCCGAACTTCCTAAGCCAGAGAAGTTCCCTTTGAAGGGTACCTGTGCCGCTTTGACTGTTGGCAGCTACAATATTGAGAACTTCTACCCCGGTAGTCCGGGAATCGAAGGCCTGGCTGAGCATATTGCGACATACCTTGATGCCCCTGACTTGGTCTTCCTTCAAGAAGTGCAAGACAACAATGGCCAAACTAATGATGGTGTTGTCTCTGCCGATGAATCGCACAAGGCTCTAATCGATGCTGTCGCTCAACTGACTGGTTGGAGGTACGACTTCATTGACATCGCGCCTGAGAACAACAAGGATGGCGGGGCACCCGGCGGAAATATTCGTTCCTCTTACCTTTATAATCCGTCTGTGCTCCGGTTAAAGAATGCGAATCCGGGGTCCGCTACCGATGCCGTCAAGGTTCAGAAAGGATCCAAGATTTTTTCGGGGCCTACTCTAAACTTCAACCCCGGTCGAATCGACCCAGGCAACTCCGCATGGGACAACAGCCGTAAGCCAATAGTGGCGCACTGGGAGTTCAGGAACTTATTCTGCCGCTTGTCTGACTTCTTCACCGTCAACGTCCACTTTGGGTCTAAAGGGGGCAGCACTACTCTCCATGGTGACGCCCGACCGCCCGTCAACAAGGGCGTCGAGAAGAGAACAGCCCAAGCGAACATCACGGCTAGCTTCATCTCCGAGATCTTGAAGTATGACCGCAATGCCGCCGTCATTGCCGCGGGCGACTTCAACGAGTTCGCCTTCGTACAACCCCTGGAGGTGTTTACGGAGACTTCCGGCATGGTCGATCTCGACGTAGCGGCGCGCGTGCCTGAGGCAGAGAGGTATACCTACATCTTCGACTCTAACTGTCAGCAGCTCGACCACATGTACGTGTCTCCGAAGATCGCCAAGAGGTTACCGCGCTTCGAGCATGTACATGTCAACACCTGGTTGAACTACGACGATGAAGTCAGTGACCACGATCCCTCTGTGGCGAGACTTAATGTTATCTAGAAATTTAAATGATCGAAACTTTGGAGAAGCCTTGCGCCGAAGAACTTTGCAGGAAGATGCCCATAGCCTGAAAGTTGTAGTATATAACGCGAGCTAGCGGATCAATACGGTATATTCCAATGCTTCTACCAAGTTGCCTTCATTTTGCCGGCTTCACGCTATCCGCCCGAGCACTTGGGCTCGGGGAAGATTCACCCCGGATCTTTGGGGTGGGCGCATCAGTTTCGTGGTAGGGAATAGAAACCGGCAATAGTAACGAACCCATCTTGACCGACTGTCTCTCTCCTGTGCCGTTGGACCAGGTTTGTGTTAGATAACTTACCGTAGTATCACAGTAACTTACTAAGTATATCCAGACAAGTGCCAAGGGGGCAGTCGACTGCGTAAGTTTACACCACAGATGTTTGTTATTCCTCATCCAGAAGCTGACCTGTCGGTGTTTTACTCATTTCCTATCAACCCGGTCTTCAGATCGCGGAATATCACCTCGCGTCTACTTCCTACCCAGTACCCAGTACCAGGGTCATGCGAGCCCCCTCGTTCCACACTATCTTCCCCGAAACGGAAGGTCGCTAAGGTTGGGCATTGGAGAATAGCCAGAACAGCTCCCCCACACGTTTGATTCCCTTCTGGGCGAGGAACCGTTATCCATGGCATGCGCGCAAAAAAGCATAGATAACAGAGGCACTTACAGTAGGAGAGCGGTAGAGCGGCTGAAGATGATCTCGGAGTTATGCTCTTGGCAGGTCCCGGCTCCGGTCTCGAAAAGACACTGCAAAGCTTACATGCATATGCATATCGATGCGATATAGGGCCAGATATCTCTTGCAGCTGCCGATCAGTACTGTCCCCATGGTCTAGGAAGCAAGGACTTAGTGGTTGGCCTTCCTTGATTCCCCATCCTTGCTATCTAGGAGTGGAATCTTTAAGTTGGAGAGACTGTCCTAATGGGCTTGGGATCGCCGAACTACAACATTACCTAGCGTCTCCCCGCGGGGGTTTTAATTACGATGATTTGAGTCACGTATAATTGCTTCACTGGTCAGTTATTAGTGCAGCACTTGCGCGGATCAATATTCTGCCACTGTACCAGGGTTTGAGGTTCCGCTCCCTTGGCAGCCTTGATAAAAAACCACACGCGACCCCGTGTCAAGGTCAATTTTGATCCTCACCTGTCTGTCTCTCTATCATGTACGCCATGCCGTACCTTAGCAGGATCGCGGCAGCCGGGCTTCAGCTCGCGTTCATAGCGCAGTTGGCGTTCGCATCGCCCAGGGCAGGATGTTACGGACCGAAGCTTGGCGCTGTGGCTTCCGAGAGCGCCGAGTGTTCCCGTATCGGAACTGACCTCCTCGAGGCTGGCGGCAATGCCGCCGACGCGATCGTCGGCACCGTCCTCTGCGTCGGCGTCATTAGCATGTATCACAGCGGCATTGGCGGCGGTGGGTTTGCACTCGTCCGTAACAGTGAGGGTAAATATGTAGGTCCCCTCGCCCAGTTGACGCACTGCTCCTAATTTTCTCTTCTCGCTCCCTCTTCATAAAGCTATTTGCTAACTCGAACAACGTAGGAATACATCGACTTTCGAGAGACGGCTCCGGCAGCTGCCTATGAGGACATGTACAAGAATAACACGGCTGCTAGTTTGTACGGAGGTCTTGCTAGGTATGTAGCTGTCACTCACCTTCCTCGCCGTGCAGAGTGCGGTGGCTGACTTAACGCCAGTGGCGTTCCGGGTGAGCTACGGGGCCTGGAATATATCCACAAGAACTACGGAGTTCTTCCCTGGGACCAAGTTCTAGCCCCCGCCATTAAAGTCGCTCGTGATGGCTTCAGAGTGACTGAGGATCTTGTGAAATACATGGATTCTGTTTCTCCCAACGATTTTCTCACGGACGACCCTACCTGGGCTGTTGACTTTGCTCCCACAGGCTCTCGGGTCCAGCTAGGTGAGACGATCACGCGGAAGCGTTACGCCAACACGCTGCAAGTTATCGCCAACGAGGGGGTCGACGCATTCTACACGGGCTCTATTGCCGAGGCCACAATCGCCGAGTTGACTAAGCAAAACGGCACTATGACTCTCGACGACCTCAAGAACTACACCGTCGCCATCCGCAAACCCGCGGAGATTACTTACCGCGGATACAAAGCTACAAGCTGTTTGGCCCCCGCCAGCGGCGCTGTCGCGCTGAGTGTCTTGAAAATCCTGGACGGCTATGACGGATTCGATGACCCCGCCGCCGTCAACTTGTCAACCCATCGGCTGGACGAGGCTATGAGATTCGCCTACGCCCAACGTACTAGGCTAGGTGATCCGTCTTTCGTCGACGGCCTGGCAGAGTACCAGACGGCCATGTTATCTGACAAAGTCGCCGCGGAAGTTCGCTCCAAGATCTCAGATTATCGCACACAGAACGTGTCGTACTATAACCCCGACGGGATCGAAAGCCTGGATACGCCAGGCACAAGTCATATCGTTGCCGCAGACAGGAGCGGGATGGCAGTGACCCTGACCACGACGATCAACCTCTTGTTCGGTTCGAAGGTTATGATTCCCGAGACGGGCGTTATCATGAACAACGAGATGAACGACTTCTCTATTCCGGGTTCGAGCAACGCTTTCGGGTACATACCGAGTCCCGCCAACTTCGTCCGCCCAGGAAAGCGTCCTCTGTCCTCCATGTCTCCGACTATTGTCGAGACCCCGGATGGGAAGCTTTACTACGTGATCGGATCCGCGGGCGGAAGTAGGATTATTACCGCCACCCTTCAGAACATACATTATGTTATCGATAGGGGAATGACCGCGGCCGAGGCGCTGGCGGAACCTAGGCTGCATGATCAGCTTAGTCCGAACCAGGTAACCCTAGAATGGGCTTATGACAATGGCACTGCCGCGTACTTGTCGTCTCTCGGCCACAACGTTACGTGGACGAAGCCGGGGTCAAGCACCGCCCAGGGTTTACGCCTTTTGCCTAACGGCACGTTTGAGGCCGCTGGGGAGCCGAGACAGAAGAACTCGGGTGGTTTTGCGGTATAGACCGGCTGCTATATGCTTATATAGAAAGACAGAAGCGATCACGGCCGTCGAGTGCAACTATAAAAGTTATTACCCTATTCTGGTTTACTCGACAAGACAGCCCTACGGCAAGTGACAATGCCATTATTCCCGGTGAACCGATCGGGTAGACCCTGCCTGCATGCAACTAATATGGAGCATTGGATATTGAACGCATGTCGAACCCGGATTAGGTGCTTTGCATTGGTATTTGTTACCCGAGGCTTCGGCCCGGTCGTTGAGCTGACGGTGTGAGGTCGTGCCCGAACGCGCAGGGGTGTACTGCATACCTGAGATACGAGTATCGTTTATGCTAGGCCCCTGGCAAGGGAGTTCCCGGGTGAGCCTCGGTCACCTAGAATCTATGAAATATACGTAGAAGCGGTTCAGTCAGAAAGTCAGGGTCCGCTCGCACAAGCACGAAGTGGTCATTCTACACCATCGATCTGGCTGGCCCCAGGGGAAGAAGAAGCAATATTGTAGGGATGGCGAGCCCTGCAATGAATTTAGGTCCCCCGTACCCCTTCGGTCAGCATTCCGGAACCAGATCCATACGACGTTAGAATGAGAGTCCAGGTTCACGATAAACCATGATAGCAGCTACAGCCGAGTGTAGTACTCAGGTCATGGCGAGTTGGGATGGGGTGCATTTGCTAGATTGATAGATGTGCTATGCAAATAGTAAACGGAATCAACGTGTGCTAGGAGGTAGGCGTTGCGGCGTCACTGGGCGGTTCATGTAGAAATTGCACATCTGATCCTTCATCTCCACTTTCCCATTTAGATGAGCAGTGGTATACCTTTTTCGCAGAAGTCGTCAGACTTCGTCATTGTTGGTAGATACGGCCAGGCGCACAATGGGCGCGGAGATTTAATAGTCGACAAAGTGTCGCACATCTCGTAGGGCCTTTACAATTTAAAACTTATGTAAAATAAAAAGACATGAAAATAAAACTAAACAATATCTCTTTATAGCCTTTAGCTTTCTTCCACGTCTTTACTTTACCTTTTTATTTTCCCCTGTTTTCCGTGGTATTTCGTTGTTAAATACATCTGTTAATCAGTAACGCGAGACGAAAGGTATTTATTGATATTCGGCACCGCCCTGGCGCACCGGGAGAACGCCCAGAAATCGGACGAGCTTAAGGCCTGTCATCTCTTTGAGGATCATGACTCCTTAAGTTGGAATACTGGGACTGATTCGCATTATGACGAGATTACCGGTATTAGCTAACTGTTCTCGCTCCTTAGCTGTGGAGACTGAATGAAGTCGACTCGCGACTGGCAGGATGCAATACGATGAATACTAGCCCCCTGGTACTAGGGTATTGTACAAAAGTATGCCGAAGAGTTTGGTCAAAGAGTGGGTGAAGAGGAGTAGGTCTAGCCTTTAGTTTGACTCCGGTTGTCTTTGTCTGCATACGCCCACAACTGCATTGTGCCCAACTGACCAAAGAGTTTTGACTGAGGGATCCATTCGTAGCCGTTTTACGATATAAATGCTTCGTTTGGCCTCGACATAACACCATGACGAATCCAAGCGCTCCTGAATACCTAGCACTATAATATCTCCAAGAGCCCGAAGTATGACCAGACTTAAACAACCACATACTGCGAACTATCTGAGATAAGAACGCAGGTAAAAGCCAACATGACTACCCTACTTTACGCCGTCTTCAGCATGGTTCTCCCCCTCACCACCACGGGGATGGCCGCGCCGACCAGCGCTGGCGGGTCGTTTGGAGGACTCGACTTGGCGTCCCCGTCCAGCGACCTAGGTGATTGGCTTGATATCATCAAGCGGTATGAAAATGATCCGACCGCCGGCACGTACTTAGGCAAGTGGGCGATCATTGGCATCGCAGGAGGCTCCGTTGCCGTTCTCGTCCTTGTCGGCCTGTTGATCTGTTGCGGGCGTGCGGGAAGGTGGCCCCGGATACGATAAAGGATCGAGGGATCTCCGTGGCGGCCGGGCCGAGACAGAACAGGTAGATGATTTTCCATAGACCGGGGTGGAGCCGGTTGATTTCCAAATGACACCATCAGCACGAACAGTATTTTCCCCCCTTGACCTGCTATAGAAGCGCCTCGACCTTACACGGCCCGGCTAATGACGATCAGTGAAGAGGATGTTCGTGCCCGTCAACAGTGGGGACTTAGAACGCAGGAAAATCGCCAGACAGTGATGGTTCCATGGGATCTTGCTCGTTTAGACTTGTGATATTTGTCCTGAAGCATGTGCCCTCTCTCCAAGTCTCGAGGAACAGCCATGCTGTATCTGCAGGCGCGAGGCGAGGCGAAGGATGTCGGAACTTGAGATTTCAACCCTGCTCTTTCTCCTCCACCTTAACCTGCGGCTTCGGGTGAAGCGTCTTTACCGGACTACCCATGACGAGGCGGTCGAAAAGCACGTAGGACGTTACGAGGAGGATAGGCGCCGCGACCATGAAGTTTACGTATTTCCTGGCGGCCTTTTTGTACGCCGAGCTGGACTGGTCGATCCGTTTCGGCTGAAGGCTTCGAGGTAGTGGCGGCTCGCGGTGACGTCCTGGTGGCGGCGTCCCTTTAAAGGGTAACGGCGGTGCAGGCATCGTCTTCGATTTCGACATGGTTCAATGCGATGCGGTGTTGTAAGAGTAGTTGAATTTGCTTGGGGGATGAACGGACCGGTCCTAGGCTGAATGCGTATAGCTTTCCACTGCGGCGGAATTTCTTAGTTCTGGGCAAGTTACAGCTCTGTACCAGTACTAGAGTAGAGCACTAGCGGGCGTTACAGGGCGTGGGGCCTGCCCTCCTGTAACTCCCTACCTAGCGCTGGGTGGTCAGTGCGGCCACACAGACCATCTACTATCAGACACCTACGTTTAAGGGGGGTTTCTTTTGCGAGGACCCCTAATAATATTTTACGCCTATCAGTAAACTTTTACCAGACGTAGGTGCTTGTTTTCCTTGCATGCAGGACGTACTTCGACAGTTTTACGGAAGAATATATCGAATCGGCAATCATGCGTAGATACCCATGTGTCAAGTGGGAGACATATTCGGGTCCGCCCCAAACTCGGTTGTCCATTTGCTTTGTATCATTTCTCCTATTTAAGGCCCTCGAGATGTGGCAGAGAGAGTTCTCTCTGTCTTTTCATATACGCCCAGGCAGATAGCTAACAAATGAGTTACACACTGGTTTATAACGTTCTGCCTTTCGACTCATCGTTAATCTCTCCTGGAACCATTTAACTGTTTTGACCGCCACAGGTTCAAGCCATGCCGTAACTTTGTGCTTCTAGGTCCCGCTATCTCAGCGAGAAATGCTCAAATACCCCCGGCCATCTCATGATTTCCGATACATAAAGCCCTGCGCTGGATTGGTACGAGTCGTGGATGCGGTATGCACTGTGGTGTCTTACCAGCAGCCTCCCACCGCCGTGCAATCCGCTTGGACAACAAGGCAATGTCGCTCATCCACCCCGCCGCTTGAGAGTCCCTCAAGTATGTAACATTCGCACTCTCCCCAGGTGAGGTATAGGGAGTAGCATAGCAAGGGGTTTACAATTTTGTGGGCTTGGCGGTCTCTACCTGCAAAATCCAATATTTTGCGCGCAAGCTCCCATGTGCCCCTGATAACATCGTGGATACCGTCTTAAGCTGTCCTTTGCAACTCCGTCTCCTGAGCCGACCGGCCCTGGCAGGATGAGTAGTTCTCGTCGCAGGCGTGCCTTCGGTAGAGGATCAAGCGCGCAGTGAAACATATCCGCAAGCGACGTGACCTAGGAACGATTGCAGTCAACTTGAGCAGTCACTTCACACAGGTGTGTTGTCAAGACAACGAGATATTATGCAGCTGTCTCGCTCCGGCTAGACGAAGATCGAGAGTTGGGCTGGGATCGTGGTCACTCTTGCGGTGATGCAAGACTCGGCTGAGGACGTGGCCTGATTGATGTGTGTTGGCAAATGCTCCCACATTCGTGTTAGACGTGAATGTTGATGCGAACATAGGCTCATTGATCCCCATGGCCCCTTCATCCCACCGTATTCCTTCATCAGTTGCCCACGTTCTCAATAACGCAGGTTAAGTACATTATAGACAGAGGTACACTGGCGCCAATGGAAGTCCGCAAAACCAGGTCGCCTGGCCATCCATGGACAACGTTTCACGTATCGGTAATGCAAGTTAGTTCTGTTGTCTGTGAGGGATTGAGAGGGAGATTTGAGCTGAGGACCTCGGGGCACTTAGACGTGAACGAGGTAGAGTACGTGCTCAGGGGTAGAGACAAAGTGCAAGTTAAGCAACTGCTGCTGACTGGGATTTCTGAACATGTGAGTATTCTCGCCTGTACTTGCTCCGGCGCAGCAGGATGCCGATCTCTAGTCCCTTGGCTGACGACTCTGGTCTGAAATACGCGGTTTTTCTCACTGAGCCGCAATGCTGGTGTACTTGCCTATCGAGCAAGATGACGGCCCACCGCTACGGCATTGAGTTAATAGCTGCTCCACGCATACCTAACACAGAGACTGGAAATAGGAGAGGAGACCGTTAGGAAATATGCTCCTGGGAACCGAGTCGAAGGGTAGCGGCAATATGGCGCTTGCGGCGCGTCTTTTCTCCTCGTGTCCCGTCCGTGTGTCTGCGTCCTTAAACAACTGGACTGATGTCTGCCGCCATGGAAACCCATCAAGATCCCAATCCTCGATGCATGGCCAACGCGCAGATAGGCGGCAGGATAGATGCTATGGCCAATTTCGTAGGTAGCCAACAATATGACCGATTACAGGAGACGAAGGCAAGGGAGGCACGCACTCTCCACCCGAAACGACGCCTCTTTCGCCTCGAGATACAGAGGAGATGCAGTAGCTAGATGCAAGTGGCAATGTAGTTCCGATACCAGCCTCATGCATTGAAGTAGACGTACATACCCGGGGTCGCTACCTAGGCGGCCATCGGACATGCTTGGTCGGTTGCGTTTGTAGTTCAGGATTGGCAGCCACGGATGGATGGTGGAGAAATAATTTTCGAGCATGGACGACATATCAGCAGAGGGGTGAATACCCAATAATTTGGCGGGACTCTGTTACGCGAAGGATGGGAGGGCAGGGACGCAGGACAAGTTTCGCGATCTAGGAAGAACATTGATGGAGACTCTGCCGAGGCCCCTATCTCCTTCGGAGATATTGGCCGGTACCGATAGCTGACGGCACCACCGAATTACTCGGCTGCCATGAATTACGTGCGCCCTGGAGATTCAACGATGCTGTTGTTGGTGACCCTAGAACTCGTAGCCCGTTATAGAGTTCCCGGGGACGCGGAGGGTACTCGCATCGCTTGTCGAGTCGCATATACTTCAGTCCGCATTAGCGTCCACCAGCAAGCTGGGCCGTTTCCGAGCTTATACCTACCGATGAACAAGCTCGAAACTCCTCGGGATACTTGCGCTTAAGTCTCTTAATCTCATGTCAGATCGGGGTTTGGCGTTGTATGGAACGAGGACGCCTTACCGACATGCGTTACACGAAAATGGAGCCTTCCGTTCCATCCCATGTATCACAATGTTTTGGCCTCCTGTGACTGTTCTCTGGGGCAAGATTTTATCACGCTTGTTCTGTTAACCAGGTGAGGATGGGAGCGGACTTCGCTGACTTCGGAGACCATATGGACTCAGGAGGCGGTTGGAAATGCTAAGGTCTTGACAAGCTCCAGCGAAACCGGCCGAACCGGGCCAAGGCTACGAAGCCTTACAGTGAGCCATCAGGCATAGGCTCGAATAGTGGACCTGTATTCTCACAACCCACGATTGGTGTCCTAGGGGAGGGACGATATGCAGCAGGGTGGACGATTGGACCAACAGCCCGCTCACGTGAGAAATATCGGTGGCTTTATAGTGCAGGAATGCGGCCCCTGGAAGTATTATCCGCTTCTGGCCGCTGTATTTGTACGGAAGCTGCTGACAGAGTTTTTTTTTTTTTTTTTTTTT